>WBNO01006602.1:0-41882 GCA_013400575.1 Peucedramus taeniatus
TTCAAAGGTGATTGGAATGATAAACTTATTTATTTAAAATGATGCTTTAGGTTTAGAGTTTTCAAACGTATTCTATACATGATGCATTAAATTAAATTTGTATAATTAATTTTGTATTATGATCTGAGTTTTGGCATTTGTTACACAGGGAGATTTATTACTAAATTTATGGCTAATAAAGAAGTCAAACTTAAGACATGTATCCATTTTTCTTTCCCTGAAAATCTTTGACAGTTGCATGCAACTTCTATGAAAAGAAACAATAGAATTGTAAGTCAAAATCTCATTTACCACATTTAACACGTGGGAGTTTTATTTGATGTTGTTGTTGTTTCGGATTGGAGTTTCTTTTCTCCAAGACTTAAAAAAATGAGGGAGGAAAAATATGTTTTAGCATTAAAAAAACACAGGAAAGTTAGATGATTTTATAAATTGTGGGGAATTGTGGTTTTATATGAGGTTTATGTACAGTAACAGGATAAAAAATATTATTTATTAATTGAAAAGGAAAAAAAATATACGTCTTTGTTAAATGAAAGTAATTGATCACTTTCTAGAAAGGCTTTATGTGGTTACCTGAAATGTTGAATTACAGTAAACTTACAGTGAGGAATGGTGCAAATTTCAAATTAGTGTACATAAGTCATTTGTCTGCCAAATGATCCCATGGTAAGAAGCAGAAGAAATACATACAAAAAAAAAAGATACATCAAGTAAATAAAAGTAATTAAAAAAACCACAACATACCTTAGAGGATCTATTTCATTACGTTTTTCTTCTTTGCAATGTTTATTTATAATTGGCCACTCAGTTCTGCTAGGTAGTGCTACAGGTAAAGAAGATAACAGCCTAAAGTCTTGATGAGAAATAATCACCAGATTTTATCAATAGACTTTTAGTCCCCACCTATATTTCTTCATAGTATCTGCAATTTTATTGATTACATTTCTCTGTTTATTGCAGAGTCTGTGATTAAAGATCCAGCTGGCAAAGGTGATCAGTGTTAATCAGACCCTATCTCTCCTGACAGTGATCACTGCAAAAATATTCTCAGTGTAAAATAACCATCAGCCCTGTACCAGGGAAATATTTATGAAGGTGTTAGTTTAGCAGTAGGTGAGATGTTCTGCAGCTAGCAAATCTTGGTGAAAGAATTAGCACTTGGGAATTTTACAGGATAGTTATTTTCCAAAGGAACTAGGATATTTAGGCTCAATAGGGGAGCATGATGCTTACAAAGTATCTAAATAGGAAGACAGTGACCTCCATTTAAATGATTGCTTACAAAACTTTAGTGCCATATTCTACAACCCCACATTGTGACCCCATATATTTCCACTTCACTTTATCTATTAAGTCACAAAATACATCATAATCTCCAAATGGTCGAATCCAGAATGTTAGTGATTTTAGTTGATAAGTGAAGCCAGACATTTTCACCTAAATCATTTCACAAAATATAAACTGATAAGTCTTTCATTGTAAAAAGCTCCCAGTGTCTGTTATCCAAACTTGTACTTTATGAAGGAAAAGATTGAATGTAATGTATGTGGAACTAATATTCCTCCTGGGGGGCCACCCTTCATCATATCAGAGTTACCTCCTTTTCTGGTTTTCTTATAGAAAGTATTCTGTGAATGCCACAAAACATAAGGTACAGAGCACACCCGTTTAATCAACATCAGCTTAAAAAAAAAATAGCTTTTCTTTTCAGGAAGAAAAAAATCCTTTTAAAACTAACTGTCTTAAATTCATTCAAGACGCTACTTCTCACTAAGGAGTTTGCTGATGAAATGAAATATTGACAGACTAATAACAATATTCATTTTACTATTACAATTGAAAATATATAAAATAAATATTCACAGAAAGAGATGAAAACCTTGGATTACAGAAGGAAAATGGAGAAAAAATATTTATTCCTCAGAAATAATGTGATTCAGGATGAATAAATCCTTTTCTTGACTAGACCTTCATTAAAAAAAAGGACGTAATCTTCTTGTGAAAAAAAAAGTGCTTAAGGTAGATGTTCTTTTGATTCAGCTTTTAGCATCTGTGCAATAGAAATGTTCCTCTAACATATTTATTACTAGAATATGTTTTTATCATCTTAATCTCTGTGATCTCTGAGAAAAAAAAAATTCTGTGGGTGGTAGAATAATGCAATTTGAGTCACAGCATATTTCTGCAGATGCTGGAAAAGGACAGTTTTACTGACAAATATTTACCTATTTAAAGCAGCCAACAAAAGTACATAGTATTAAATCAACTCAATTTTATTACTCGTCTGAGCTGGTTTAGTACACCAAATCCCAACTTAAAAATCATTCAGAGTTCCAACACAGGAACAAGTGTCAATGATTACATCCCATCCCTGTGATACAGGAGACACAGAATGTACATTTTACATTGGCAACACTCTTCCTGCTTTCACTTTTTTTAAGCCATTATTTGCATATAACTGGGCTGTGGCAGAAACTGCTGGTGGTAGTAGTCCTCTTACAGACAGAAAACAGAATTTCTCATATACATGTGGTCTGTCAGGGGGGATGTAAGCCCCTTCTCTCTCCCTGTCACAGTGAAGTCTTCTGACATGCTCACAGCGAGCAGGTGAAGGCATCAGTGACTGAAGGCATTACCCAGCAGCAGAACACTCTTGGCACTGTTTTTTGTACCTGTTCAATCCAGCATGATGCAAAGTGATTGTCATGCAAAACAAGGGTTCATTGTCCTTTTTCATACTTTTGCCTGGCATAGTTTGGATTGGTCTGGGAGATGTCCCACTTTTTAAAGTCTTCTACAAGAGGTGGTTTTTATTTTCTTCATACTGTGTACACTTTAGAGAATTTGGACAAATTCTGCTATGTATGGCTTTTTAGGTATTTAAATCTTTCTTAAATGTCTCTTTTTCATCCTTCCTGAGGATGTAATCATATACTTCACTCTGCCTCAAGGTGAAGAGTAATCGAAGGTGTTTTCATTACTTCCACCACATTCACTTTCATGCTTTTTCCACTCTGTGGATCACCAGCATAGGTTGCTCTCCCAGCTGATGTCCTTCTCCAGTTCCATAATGTCCCAAACTTTGATCATGCTTTGAAAAAAAGAAGTGATGGAAACCCAACAATGCAAAACAAGGAAAAGGGCTACTAAGATAGCAGGTGGTGGGCCTGCATCCCATTTTTCTACCCAGGAAAACTTGAATGCAAATATGGACTCATGCATATGCCCCACTGAAAGGAATGCATCCTAATTAAAGTAAGCTAGATTTCCACACACAGACAGCAAGTCTGAACTCCTCTTTTGTCAATGAATGCCAAGCAGTAGCAAAACATGATAGCCAGTAGCCATCATAATGGGAGAGGGAACAATTCCTCTTCCCACCCAGCTCTGTATCATGTTTTCTTCTCCTCCCCTCGGTGGTCTGGCAAAGGGAGCATCCTATTGACACAGATACACTCCCTCCCTAAACTTTTCCCCACAAGCTGATTCAGATAATTTACCATCTGTCCCTGCTGTAACCTCAGTGGCTGCAGCTTGCAGTACCAGGTTGTGTTAACATGTCACATATTAATGTACTAACCTTTTCAGAGTTAAAGATAATAGTTAAAATAGGTTAAAAGATAGAGTTCCTTTTCTTTATGAAACAGATTTTATCAGATTAATCAGTTTATGAAATACAGTTTTACAAAGCAATCCAGTAGCTGAAGAGAACTGTGAAAATCAGTGCATTAAGAATGTACAGGAAAGATTTTTTAGAGAGATCAATGACCCCAAATCAGAAAACTTGTTAGACATCTTTCCACACCTACTCCTTATTATCCGAAATAGCAACACTTCCCTTTTGTTTGCTGAGAAGAGACAGACTTAAACCACCTGGTCAGCTTCAGGTTCTCTGATTTTTGAGACAACAATTTTGCCAGAAAACATTCAATTCTTTTTGAGGCTGGGATTTCTTTATCCTATTCTTGCAATTAGGGGTTCAAATATGTGGTCAGTACAAAAAAATCAACAAAGAGACTATTCACTTACCTGACACAGTCTGACCTGATGAAATTTTAACTCAGCACTTGCTATGTTTCAGTCAGTAATAAGAATATAACAGAAAACAATTCACTGCACAGTACATAATGTAAAAATACATTGGTAGCATAAGACAACACACAGAAGCAAACCCTTGAGAGAAACACCAGTAACTCATTCTTGCCATAACAGAACAATATTTCAAATCAATTTACTTCTTATCTGTGTAACTTTTTATCCTTGACTGTACTGTGAGGCTGTAAAGACTATCACTTATTGACATAAAATACGTTGTGGATTCAGTTAAATAGACTGGGGGGATTTAAAAGATATAACCAGGATATTTTGAAATACTTCCTTTCACTGACTGTTCAGAGTTGATCTAGTAAATGGGGAGATAGAATGTTAATCAAGCAACAATGAAAAATGTGAGCTGACCTCAATAAAAATCAGTACGTAAAGTTATAAAGTAGTTTAATTAACTGAAATTTAATATTAGCTGATTCAGATAATCTACCATGTTGACCATTCAAGCTTATTTCAGTAAAGAAGAGAAAGAATAAAAAAAGGATGCAGTACAGCACAAAACTTTAGCATAATTTCATTATTTTTCCAAACCCCTTTAGCAAATCATTTATCTTCAAATGAATTTCCACTTTCTGTTCACACAACAGGATTTACACAGCACAAAAACTTTGAGTTTTTTTGTTGGTGACCTACTTGCATAATGCAAATTCTGTAAAAATACACAGGATCTGTAATGAGTAAAACCAAGGACTTGATTTGTCATTGGGACAGATAGGAAACCTGGAAACATCGAGCTATGTTTTTCAAGCTTATAATTGCAAACATACATTATTAAATCATCTCATTTCACCAAGTAAAGCCTCTCAAACTTTGTAAATCAAACATACCAATGATTTTGCTAAAGCTCAAGGTTCACTCTGCCTGCCACACTTGCAGCCTCCCCAACATATACCAAGTCATAGGGAATAACTTGTCAACAAGTTGACAACACAATTTCTGCCTAAATTCCAAGTAAATGCATGTGTACAAGCCACACAGTGCATGAAATTATCACACCGAAATAAGGAAATAAGGTACTAATGGGTGCTTCATGTTTTTAAGACTAGAAGACTACTCAAAAATTAATTTTGTATTCCTTTTGTCTTTTTCTCTTGAAAAAGTACTCAATAGATGTGTTTGAAAAGCTTACACGTACATTATTTCTCATGGTCTAAGCATGAGAAATGTTTTATATAACTCATTTGAATTTTCTCTTGTTCTTTTACTCTTCTTTTGAGCAAATGAAATGAAAATTAAGGCAGTATAAAATGTGAAATTAATACCGTTGTTCTTGCTTTATTAGTTTTGACCATGCTTCTCATTCAAGGACCAAAGCACTTTTTCTAGCTTTCAGACACATAGTTACAGTTCCATCTTTAGGAGTTTCAGTATTTCAAAGCCTTCTAGAAATTCTCCTTGCAACTGCTGCTCAGGGATGCTCATGACTGTACTGTCCACACTCAAAAGCAGAGCATTATGTGCTGGCATAATGGATTTGTGCTCTTGAGAGCATTTGCAGTCCAACCAACATGGGTAATGTCAAATTCCCAGGAATGTCTGGCAACATCAGGATTTTCAGGGAGAGTTTTAGAGATCTGACTGAAGGTCTACCCTGCCTTGGTTACTGTACTGCTTGTACTATTCTGCAGCAACTTAGGGCTCGAAGCAGGACAAAACTCAGAAAGCATTATAATTTAGCATTAAAAAAATAAAGCCCTAAAACTACAAAACTAAGACACTCATAGTTCCTCCAAGGAGTCATGGGGCTGTCATTTGGTTGGATATTTTTATTGGGTTGGTTTTTGTTTGCTTTTTTTTTTTTTATTGGTTGATTGCTTGCTTGCTTCTTTTTTCAAATGTTGCTATTTAAAAATCATGACAAATGTAGGATTCTTCCTTTTGGTGCTTTATTTTACCATATAATGTAGAAATGACCAAAAATTTAAATTTCTAATAAACTAAACCATGACTAAAACTACAGTTAAAAATAACAGGAAAAGATTAATCTTACTGAAGATGAATGTTTATTTTGCCCTGTTGATATTTGACAATATACTATTCATCTTTTTATTTTGGCTTCAAATGCTTTGTTTTTTTGTCCTTGTAATCCAGGCTGAAGCTTCACAGAGGTACTTGTGGGTTAGGAATGGCACTCTCCAACTTAGTAGTCTTGCTAAAAAAAAACCCCATGCCACCACTCACTTCCTCTCCTGCTCCAGCTGGAAACACAAAATGCAAATATCACAGGTTGAAATAAGAAGAGTTTACTGGAAACAGTGATAAGATAGGAAAACAAACAACAGCAACAGCAACAGTTACAGCAGCAATATTAATAACAAAAATGTGCAAAAGAAAGAGTGTGGAGCTCGACCCTACCACAGCCACACCACCCAAACCACTCCCTTCAGTCAGGACCAGTGTTACCCCACCACTCTGCTCCCCCTTCTTGCTTCACCAGGAAGGAATGCTCTTCTTGGAAGGGAGGGAGAGTGCCTTTCCCCCTCTCCTGGCAATGACATAAGGTGATGCCAAACAACAGTAGGGTCTCAGCCAATCCTGCACAGCTCTGGCCTCTGCCCTGCTCACAGCTACTGCAAAAAATTTACTCTGTCCTTGGCTGAAATCAGGACACCACTTCAGACATGAGACAAGTGGCAGACCAATAAGCAAACTGAGACAATTCTTCAGAGATAAGTCTTTATACAACAGATGAATGTAAAATATATCTGCTGCATGAAAAGGCATTGCTTATTAATAAAGCCAATCTTAGGACATCTTAAAATCCATGCTGCAATTTTATTCCCATAAAACGATCTCTATTTATTCTAAACCGAAGCAATTTTAGCTTTTTTCATTCAACATTAAACTAAATGAAAAATCATTAGTAAATTACACCAATAAGACAAGATAATTGCTTCTTTATAAACATGGAGCTATTCCACAATTCCACATGGAAAAATTATTAACTAGAAAACCAGTTTATTTGCCACATAATTGCCAAAACCTGATCATCCTTCCATCACGTCCTACCCCTCTGAGTATTAGTCCGTCAGAAACAATGCAGCATACCTATTTATTCAGTGACCTGTTCCTGCTGGAAACTTGTTTCCTCATTTTTCCTTCTGCAAAAATGCCAGCAAAGGGAAGCTAAATAGGAAAATGTGGGGCAAGGGAAGAAGAAACCGATAGAAGAGTTCAGCACCTCTGAAGTACCAAGACTGAAATGCCATAGTACTGTACATGGTATTGGAGGAAGCCCACAGAATTTTCAGGAAAGCAACAGCAGCTGCAGATTGAAAAAGGCTGTACAGAAAAACACTTCTGATATTTTTAAAGACAAGGAAAAAATCAAAGACTGAGATGATTCATGCTTAATTGTCCAGAATACCATATGAACTAGACTGTGCAAAAAAGTACATTGTCTAAAGAATAAGTTTCCTTTATGGAAAGATAAGGTAGATATGCACGTTTGTCTTCTTTTCACATTCTTAGAAAACCTTGTTTCTGCTGGCATTAGGAATGTTGTCTTATGTGCTCCAGCATCCTTGCAGAATCTCAGGGGCCAGCCCCAGACCACAGTAGCCATGAAAATGTACAGTACAGTACAAGAGACAGTACAGAAGGTCTGAACCAAAAATAACAGAACTGTGAGATCCTGTCCCGGTAGGCAAAACCAGGAAACTTTACACTAAGGGATGTATACCTGGTGCCACTGCAAACAGTACTGGATGCAGCTTAGCCCTGTGCACTAAATGTCCCACCTCTGCAGCACAATAAAATTGCTAGTTGCTTCATATCTGTGAGATGCAGGAATAGTCAAAAATTAGGAAAAGTTACTTTTTCAGACGTAGCGATTCTATTATATCTGGGAAAGCAGTGACAGATCCCATAAACCCACAAGACAATGTGACCTGTGTACCAATGGACAAAGGTTGCACCACATGTAACAGAAGAATTATCTTAATTTGCTCTCACATTTTTAACTCAAGTAACTACACACAGGCAACCCATAGAAATTCTGTCCTTGCCATTTTCCCTTCAATTTGGATGTAAATAGGAGAATACAGCAAAGTAGGCTGTTATTCCTTTTTTGTCATTTTATTGACACATCAAATCCCCTGAAAAAAACCCTTTGCTGTTTTAATGTTTAATAGTTGTAAATAATTTATGTACTCCTTTTTATTTTGTTTTTATTTTCGTTTTCACGTGTGTTGCCTGAGGACAGAACTCAGGGTTATTATTGCTAGTACTGGGAGAGGCAATCCTTTGGGTATGATCTTTGTTTTCATTCTCTCTGAAACCCTCTAGCTCACTGACTGCAGTGATGCTGGATGTGAAGATGGTACCTGTCAATCACCCAGGGATTTAAATCTATCAAACCCTGCTTTTTCACTCACACAAATTTTAATATAGCCTTGCACTTCCTTTTTGAAAAACATGAATATAGAGATATCCAGAAGCACAAAAATAAAAAATAATAAAAAAAGAAATTCTGTTTTCAAAGGCAAACACAGCAGTGGGGTTAACCTGTTCCACAAATTTCTCATTTATGAGCATGTGAGAATATAAGACCAAAAGGAGGCTATTTATAGTGCCGAGAGTGCTCAGGACTCCAAGATTTCATTTTCATCCAAATGGGTGCCTCATATCTGTCAATATCCAGGGAATATAATCACAGAATAATCCATTTTGAGGGAATTGAGCCCTGTCTTTGAAAACTTCAAACAACAATGCTTATTAGAACACAATTCTGTAAGGATACTGTGTGAATCTTTAAAAAAAAAGAAAAAGGCTTTTTACTATGGTTAAAAAAAGGAAAAAATAGAAAATATGCTCAGGTGACTATCTCTATCCTCATGTAAATTGGATTAATTAGTATTTTTGTAATCTTTTGGGAAGAGCTGATAATAGGAGCTACATTGTTTATGCAAATAGTATCCAAATATGCAAAATGGACATCACCAGATTATAAATTAAACTTCAGCAAGCTGATTAGCCTGATTCTATCTTTAGAAAGCAGAAAACATCATTAAAAGTATTCACTTGATACTAAAAAATGAGATCCTTTTTTTCTTGTAATATGTGGGGATCGTACATACAGAAAAGTAATCTTAACATAATTTTAAATCTTTATTTTTCTTCCATTTGGAATTGATTTTGAGTGATTGGAAATTCTTTGGTAAAACCCATCTTCCCAAGGATAAGCACAGTTTATTCTTTAAATAAAATAAACCAAATCTTTACAGCAGCTACAAAACATCAGAATTCTGAGTTCAGTGTGCAACAATATCCTCCTTTCTGAAGAAAAACATGAAAAAATATCTTTATTGAAATAATTTTATGGTTTAACAGAACAAACTCTAAAGGAAATGTTCATAAAAGTTTATCAGCTTATTTTCTCGTTCATTGCCTTTAGATAGAAGTGCAGAAAAACTGAGAGATAACATTTTACTCGACTATGAATTTTTTTGCATGTGTGTTAAATTGTGTAAAGAGTAATGGTCTTGGCTGCTGAATCTTGAACTTCCTGTAAACTGACTGTCCTTCAGAAATGACAAAATCAGTACAAAATCTTCATTCCTTTCAAGATTTGAATCAAAACCTCAAAATTAAGACACATTATTGGAAATTGAAATGACCATACTATTGGCCTTCAAAATCAAACTTACTTTCTCGCCTTCCTATGACTATTATTTTAGTTTTATAAATTCCCTATTCATCACAATTCATGAAATAAAAAAGATGAAATATACAGGAGTAAATACATGACATCATGATTTGAAGGAGCTGGGAAAAAATCAGCATGTTTGCTTGGCAAAAACCAAGTGTGTTTAACACAGGGAACAGTCAATGAGCCAAGCAAACCTGCATCAGCAGCAGGCCACAATGAATTGTGAAATTCAGTCTCAGCACCAGCAGCTGGTTTTGGAAAAATTGTTGATCCGAACTGTGAGAACTGCCAAAACTCCTCAACAAGAAAAATGCAAAGAGCAGCTTGATCCTCTTCATGTCAAATGTGTAATCTCATAGATGTAACCTAAGAATTTTATTTTCATTTTTCTATGAGCAAATAGAATGAGTTTTTCACAAACCTATAAATAGAAGGAATGATAAACCAAAATAGCAACAAGAAAGTTGTTCCTTCCTAATCTGACAGTTTTATATTTCCAAATAGATCCCTAGTGGTATCAGTGGATACCACTTTCTTGTCCAAAAAGTTACTTAAAAAATATTAATTAAAAAATGTAGTATGCTATAATAATTCCGCAAGCTTCTAAAGTTAGCAGGTTTAATATAGAATGGAAAAGTTGTGCATCTCAATAAAAGGAAAATAAAAAAAAAATTTAAAACAAATTTGCACCTATGATAAGCTGCACCTTATTTCAGTTTTCCATTTTCCTAAAGTCTGAAAAACAAATTAGTTCTGAGTTTCTGGGGTTTTGCTACTCTCAGTCCAGCATTGATTTTACCCCTAACTAATACTTAAGCAATTTTAGCTTGAGAGTGACTTATTTTTAGTTTGTCAACCTAACAAGAATTGAAATCATGTTTTTCTTTATTTTTTTGTGCAGTCTGCATATGCACATTCTATTTTTAGAACAAGAGTGTTTTATTTAGACATCTATGAAATTGCTATTTCAGATAGTTTTTTTTTCATCTTGAACTGCAAAACAATCCCAGACTACCTGCCCAAATCAAACTGGGAGTGGCAGAGATCTTTTCCTACCTAAACATATTTCTTAAAATGATTATGGTACTGAAGAATTTGGAACAGAGGGATCAATATTACTGGCATTATATTTACATATGTCTTTGGAAAACACAGCTGCTTTGAAAGACATGATAGGCAAAAAGAGAATAAAGAAGAGAATTAGATCTAAATAGGTTTCCTTTGGTAATTATGGGATGCAAGCATTAGGAGCTTCTGTTCAATGCTGCTAACCGTTTCACTACTGTCTACCAATAAAACAACAAATAGGAGTCAAAAAGGCAACATGGCAAGTAATAATACTACAGCAATTAAAGCTCTCAGATGTAAGAATATGCAAGTGTTTCTCAACATGAATACAAGTTATATTTTCAGATTTACAGCTGGATGACTTGGGATGAGAGTATTTGACTGCCTTTCAATAACTCAAGTACTCTGCAGTCATACTGTCCAACTTTCATAGCATGTAGAAGTATAAGCAGGGAAAGCATATCAAAAGCAGAGATTAGCCTCCACTCTGAAAAGACAGCTAAACCAAATAAATTGCAGCTTATAATAAGATCATATTTATCCATAATATGCAAAACCAGCAAGAATCAATAGCTCCATTATACTTGACGTAGAGGCATGGCTATAAATACCAGACACAGAGTCCAGTGGAAGCTTTCTGAAGTTCACAGTGTCAAAGTGTCCAAGCACTAGAGCAGCTGTATTTAATGTTACTGACTTCAGTTTTGTTCCAGGGAAACAAAAGAATTTATAAATGCTTACTAATAACTCCCTTACGACACAGCTTCTGGTTTCTTCAGGTAACATTTCTGATCTGCATCCCGTTCTGCCCAGTCTAGTATCCTCTATGATTTTTGATTCTGGGCTTTTAGATAGTCTTGAGGCTATCTGCCCTATCTGTCTGCCTGATCTGGTAATGAGGCTCAGTAGCCCCCTGTAAATATGTACCAGCTGAGGAGAGATTGATAAAATTGATCGTCTCCTGTGAGGTGCTAAAAAGCTTCTCTTGACACCCTGACATCTGTCACAAATCTCTACAACTGATAGTATCTGAGGTTTTCATCCAGGCAGTAGGAGAGCCTTCCTTCATGTTGGAGATGGCCAGATTCGCTTGGCAAGCCCATGAGATCTTTTACATCACTCATGGGGAAGACAGAACCAGCTCCTGTTTCTTAAAAGAAACACTGACACATAAAAATACAAGATAACCCAAGCATTGTGGCTTTTAGTGTTTTGGAGGCTCCTCCAAGTAAGTTTGTGAGGAGCACTTAGTAAGAGAATGACATACAGGTTCCCTCAGCCCATCTGTAGGACAGGAAGCTTTTACTGAAGGTTAGGGGGTTTGTGTTTACATACAGCATCTCAGGTTATAGGATCTTGCATTTTTGGTTGTTGGTTGGATTTTTTGGTTTGGTTTTTTTTTTCAGTTTTTTGTAAAGGTCCTAACTAGACTTCTTGTTGGCAGACTGAAAAACTCCAGAGAGCTGATAAAGGATTAGGAGAACATGGCAGTGACACACTTTCCACTTTTCAGGACTTTTATTCACAAAATAATGAAACCATTCAACCACAAAATAAAAAGCCTGGATTCTATTCCCTGCTCAGATAAAATGAAATCAGAGCATCATCTCACAGTGAATACACTGATTAACTTGTTTTCTGGCCCCTGGAACTTTATATTCTTCAACTGCCACAGCCTCTTCAACTTTGTATTCTACACTAAGGCAGCCTCATTGTTTAGAATGGAAACTATTTTCTCTCTTGATGTTTTAATAGAAGCTTTAAGATGTGGATTTATCACTCCTTAATATGAAGGAGGAGATCACCTACATCTGTTTGGTAAGCTGGTGAGTGTATTCATCCTTAGAATTTTTAAAAGAAAATAATTTGCCTTTGGTAAGATCTGTGCACAAGATGTATTTAAATCACAACTTCCGCATCGGGCTTGCAGGGATCTAAAGTGCTGCTGCTGCTGCAAAGCCAAGTTGATGGTGAAACCCTCAGATGTAGACAAAGTAGTGCCCAGCTGTAAGTGCTTGTAGAGGTGGCCAACTCTTAATTTTGCACCTGGTCATTTATATTTGCCATATACTGATTTAAGAAGGATAAGTCTTTCTTGATGATGGTCCAGATTCGTCTTCTTACTCAACTGTTTCTAGTCCAGCATGTCTTTGTCAAAGACAAATATGGAACAAAAAGGTCAGTGCTTTGTTTGACTATCACAAGATCATTTTACACTACTTCAGATTTGCCAACAGAGCAGAAAAAAGGAAGATTTTCTTGACTATGTAAATTCCTTAAAAGCTTATTGGAATTGAGTATAAGATCTAATGAGAATTGATTCAAATATGCAGAAATAAACAGAGTTAACATGCTTTAAAAATTTTTACTGTTTCTTTGGGAATAATCTGCATAGAAAGAAGGAATTAAAATCTGCAGAAAGTGCTCATCATGCAATTGCTAGCCAGTTAAGTCAGACTGGAGGCAGTGGTGTTAAGAGATGGGTAGTCAGTGATAATCATTTATTGATAGTCATTTATTTTTCTCAGTTTCATGATAACTAAGGCATCTAATGGAATGGAAAAGATGCTCAGTCTTTGAGTTTTCAGATTCTGATGGGATGATGTTTTCATTTGAAAAGTAACTGCAGAACCATTTATCATATATTATTATTTATTTGTATAAAAAATCATACATGTGAAGTTGAAGAAATTATGAATGGTGTTCCTACTAACTCTTACAAATTTTATTACAAATGAAGTTCCATCTTTGATGAAAGTTGAGGTCAAGTCCAAGTTAAGAACTTTTACTTTCCAGTTTTTTTTATTCCATCTGAAATAATTATTTAACTGACATCGAGTGTGTGGTGATCTGGAGTATGTTCTGCCATTGACTAAGCCCTTAGCCACAAAGAAAATGTGAACTTCCACGTGTAAGTTGCATAAGTACATGAAATTCATAACTACTGTAAGGTTTTTGCATAAAAAAACACTATAAATGCAAAAATAATTTCTTTTTTTTTTTTTTTTCATTACAGTCCTTTTTCTACCTTCGCATTTCCCTAAAGAGAGAGAAGCAAAGAACCTTTCCATAGACCTGATTTTACCAGGCTTCCTCTAGTCTGTCCATTTCTTGCTAATTAAAAATCTCAGGGGTCTCACTGACAGGTCCAGAGGCTCCAGTAAGTAAAAAAGAAACAATTGATTATTATACCTTTATAATAAGTTATTATAATATTTAAAGAGAACATCAGAGCCAAGTGATGCAGACTGTCTTGCCTACAGACCTCTTGATTCTGTCTGTCTCTACAGCAGTTTTGTCTTGGAAACGGCTAGCTGGAGCAGTCCATAAAACACATGAAGGAATGGTTTAAAACATAAGTCCACAGATGATCAAGGGCTGTTATAAGTTCTGTCCTGACAGTGTTTGTTGGCATTGCCTGGAATTTTGACCAGTGTGACATTCAAAAGGGTGCTGAACTTAAAAGCACCAACTTTGTATGAAAATTTGGACTCTGGGCAATAGTACGGCGTAAAGCAAATAGAAGGTACAGTGTTAGATTATTTAGCATCTCATTTTCAAGTATCTGGCATATTCAGTGGGATCCACATCCTCCTATATAAGCAACCCTTCCCAGAAGCATAACTAAAGGACTCTCAAAGGGCATGGGGCTACAGACAGTTTCTGTTCAGCTATCCAGAATTTCAAAAATCTGGTTTGTCCTACTGGGCCTCTAATGAAGAAGAGTGATAGTTTTCTGCCTGATATTAGCCATGTGTTTTATTTGTAGACAGCATGAGAATTGGAGAAAATGAGTGTGGCTGTGGCCCTTACCAGGTGCCTGCATATCTCAGTTTGGTCTTTGATGCACTGTTCTAAGGGGTCTTTGGAGCTGAAACTCTCCTCTCTCCCACAGACTCCATGTTTTGGTGCTTGCTCAAAGCTTGGATACAAGACTAATTTAAACTTGAGCGCAGGTAGTCATAACAACAGAATATGAGAACTAAGATGTGGCTTCTTGGCTGATTAAATATGACACTATTTTCATCCCTTTTTTCTTGAGCTCTTATGGCTATATGGCCAGACAAGCAATTTCTTTAGGCAACTGACTTGGCTTAAAAATATATTTTCCAGGTTAGCTTTTGACTGACCATTCACAATCAGATGGCAAGAGTCCCAAGGATGGACTTCTTTTCACTGGGATGACTGATAAAAAGAGTACAACTGCTCTGTAAGGTGCATGCAGTCTCTGGACAGAAAGATCTGTTTATTGCATTGAACTTTCTTGAAAGCTAATTTTGAGGTAACAGACCTAGGAAAATGAAAGCATCAGTTTTGACATCTGAAGGTAAATTGTTAAAATACCAATATATGGAAGACTATGCAGCTAATTAACTTTTACAGCCAATATATAGGCAATTAACTTTTTCACATTTACCATATGTTTATCCTCCTGCAGGGAGTATTTCCAGGAGGAAATCATAATGGGAAATAGCTCTGCTTTTATATGGGAATAAGATCTTTTGATGATAGCTACAAATTCTTGCATAGCTCATGGTATCTACAAGGGAAGGTGCTGTTGAAATCTAAGAAGTGAAATGTAGGAATTCAGCAATTAATTTCATGATTTCATGCTGTTCATTTCCATAGGTGACTAACTATAAATGGTCCTTTGTCTTTTCCTTAGAACAATTCAAAGCAGTCAGTATCAGCAGTACTCAGGAAAGAACAGCACATCAATTTACCAAGATTCTAGCTGAATTAATTGCCACACAGAGGTACAGTGTTTCTAACCTCCCAGATTGCTCCTGCCAGGAATAACCACATATTACCTGTCTATTATACAGTAAATGTACAGTCCCGGGTCATGGCTAAGCCTTTCTTGTTGCAATGAATACCTGTACTCCTGTACTCAAGCTCTTTTTTTATGTTAGGACTTGTCTCCTAAAATATTGATAAATATCTGCTCTTACCACACAACTAATTGTGGCAAATATTTCAATTGTAGATAATTTTTATACTACTGGCTAGTGCTCCTGCAGTCCTCCTCTCTTCACCGTAACCAAATGACTGCAGTTATCTCGCAAACATCTGAAACTATTAAATGCAGAAAATCTTTGCTGCCAGTTCATAATGCTGTCTTGAAATTATAAGACTAAAATGCATAAATTAATGTGTTGGCTGCATTGTGTATGACTGCTTTTGAACTACGCGTAGCTCCCCATGTCATTTTGCAGTCCTAGTCTCTCACCAAAACCTGTTAGAACCCACTGAAGTCTCCTTTGCTGCACCTGTGATAGCAAGAGATGGTTGCCCAATGGCAGTCGTGAGGGCCATGAAGGTGCCTGACGCTTTCCCAGCCGTGCAGCCGGGAGATGCTGGGCTCCTGGGGCTCCCGGCGGGATTGCCATCTGCATGGCTGCATCACTGCTCTGACAGGGACTGTGGGAGGGAAAAGCTCTGCTGCCATTTGCCAAAGAGCCCTCACTTCCCTAGTGGTGATAGCGGAAGGAGAGATGTTTGCTTGGGTGTTCAGGCGAGTTCTCAGACCGAAGCAAATGGAATAAGAGGAACGGATGATGAGGAATTAGCTGCTGCTGTGGTGAGTTGGCTGCTGTTTTAGTCCATAATTAAATAGGACATGTGAGAAAAGGTGCAGCAGTGTTTGCACACTGGGCTGATTTTACTATATTGTTTTTCAATTTATTCCAATAAAATCGCTTATACATTTATTTGACTATGACATTTATCCTGAGGTAGCAGTAGCAGAATATTTATTGGGAGAACAGAGAAGAAGAAGAAAATGAAGGATTATCTTAGTTATGTCTGCCTTAATCTTTGATCCTAGAATTGAACTTCATTACTAAAAATATTGTTTAAAATATCTGACATGGCTTCTGTCCAAGTATATAACTTTAAAAATACTAATTTTACAGCTACCAGTGTTTAAAAAATGTGAATGGAAATTTTCTGATTTCAACACTATGATGTGACAATGAAAATATAATACCTAAGACAAATAAGACAGGATTTTTTAAATGTTTGTTTAATTCTAAATGTTTCTCCAAATAGCTGTGGGAAATACATTTCTCATGGGTCAAACTGCTGTGTTTCCTCCCTTTTCTTTTTGAAACATGTTAACTATGCTAATCTGACTAATAACTATGCTAATCTGACTAATCTGCACTTTCTTTTTGTCATATGAAAATATTAGTCTCATTTTCAAGTTATTGAGCTTTTTCTGGTTTTAATGGACATAAATATTCAAAAGAAACAATATGTTAAAACTCTTAATTTAAATATGACGTATATTGGTTTGAAGACAGAACAATCCATTCTGAAAATATATCTTTTAATGTTTTTATATAAATTAGTCTAAATTAGCAAATTCTTTTGACTGCTACAAAGTGTCACTCTTTGCTGAATTAAGTATTGAGCACTGACATTGATTATATATCAACATATTAATTTGCTATTTCAGAAAAGATCTTTTCTATCTCCCTTATTTAGAATATTGTCTAAATATTTCATTTTGGAAAAATAAATTCTCATACTAAGTGTTTAAATTTGAATGTCTTGAAACACTTCATGATAGAAGAGAATATATCTTTATCACCTAGGAGTTTCTCAAAACACACTGTTGGATAAGATTTAAACCCATAATTTTCTTGATAAACTGCATAAATAATCTGGAAACTGATCCTGAATTCAAACAGGGCGCAGTTCTCCAAATTCTGCATTACTTCACCAAAATAAAAATAATAGCCTTGGTAGCATTATGCAAAAATGTATTAGGATCAAAGCTAAACAACAGTGACTAAGGTAATGCAATTGAAAAAAATGTAATTACTGTTTATTATCAGAAAATATAAATAGTAAAACTGTCCCAATGGCACAGGATGTGCCCCTTTTTCGGTAGAGCTTCTTTCTGTGTGGTCGTGGCAGAAATGCTTTTACTTGCACTGTAGAGTAGATAAACACCAGGTAGAGAGAGTCCGGAAGGCTGCAGTTGTAGTGATTCTTCAATGAAATGCTCCCCTAATGCAGTACAAGCATGCTGAGGTACAACTGCAAGTGCTAGATGTGAAGAAAAACATTTTCCATCTGTTTAATACACAGACTGTGTGGGGTTTCATTTTAATTTAAGAGATTTACTTTACAATATGAAAATGTCCCAATTTAAACACTGAGGAAACTATGAAATCTGCATTCTGGAACTTTTAAAGGACAAATATTGGTCAGGGATTATAGAGTAGAGTTAATGGAAATCTCCATTAAGAGAAGAACAGAACCAGAAAGGTCTGCAGATACTTGTAACCAAATTTATTGCCACATTTTTGTCTGTGAATATCTTTTCAAAGGTAGCACATTAATCGCATTAACAAAACCAGGCATTTAAAACTGCCTTGAGACACACTGAGAATAATTTTTGACATTTAAGTATGTGCTTACCCTTTTGTTCCATAACATTTACAATAAGCTTATGGTTTTCTCCTCAAGTTTCATATCTACAGTAACATAAAAGCAAATGCATCTGTTAATTATGTGTTCATTATGTGTGTTTATTAATTAATCTTCAAAATAAAATGGCAAGGAAGGTCTGCAATAAAGATGTTTGCAAATTGGAATTGGAGCTATCAGAGAACAACTGTCTATATGACAGTCAAAAGCCATCTTTTTTTCAATTTTCCAAGTTGATTTTAATGGCTGTGTCAGAATAAAACCTATTCATCTATCAAAAGTGACTGTAAAAGAACTGAATTGGTCTTTTGTAGTGAATTTTCTGAATGAGCACTCAGCAGTCATGGATGTTAAGGCCCAGACAGAAAATACATCACTCGACTTCCAAGTTTGGGAGTTGACTCTTGTTCACTTGTCAAATAACTTGGTGCAATCTTGCTGTAATCCTACATACACTTTTTCATTATGGGATTAACTCTTGCAGTTCTCTGATATGGCACTTTGTTTGGCTCAAATATTCTTGATGTTTGTTGTCTCAAGTAGCAATTCAAGAATTTCCACTAATAAAGCAAAATTTTAAAAAATACTTTATTTTTATACTTGTGTTTAGGCAGAAAAATATTTTGCAAAAGATAGGAATATAGCTGTAGTTGACCAGTCTGTTTTATTTTCACTGACATTATACTCAGTCTTTTAGAACAGTTCTCTGTTTCACAGAATGTGTGACAAGTGAAGATTCATTTTGCATATTTAGTAAATATCCACATTCTTGCTGTCAAAGGGTCCTTAATGGATACTGAGCTTCATGAAATAATTCTTCCACTTCACTTTGAGATTGTGTCCAGCCCTAAGTATTCAGTTGCATCAAGAGCTTATTCCTGTGCTCATTTATTTAAAACCAAATACTAATGATGAAGTACTTTAATTGCTGGCAGCCTCTCTCACTACATTGCTTTAGGAAAAATGCAGAAAACTGATCACTGAATATGTTTGTTAATCACAAGCTGATCACAAATATGTTTGTTAATTATAATGAAACATGCCGGTAAAGTGCGTCTTTGTCTTCTGTTATGGGGAGATACACTAAATGCAGGTACAACTTTATTTAGGAAAGCAAATGAATAAAATTAGAATAAAAGAATAAAATTAAATAGAATCTCAAGAAGTCATAGAATCTCCAAGTGTCGTAAAATGTGATAATCCATAGGGGAATCCTGATGCTGGATTTCTTTCTTGATACATGTAGCTGAAGTACACGTCTATTATGGTTTGTCTTTTTCTCATTTGCACTTGGTTTGACAAAACTAAGAGATTTTAAATGTTGTTGTATACCCCTTTTTCTTTAATCCACAACATTATAAGATTTTATGACAAAACTGCCACTCTTCTTTACATTTTTTTCTGAAATTCTTCCATTGACATGTCATGCTCTTCATATGACTTCTGCTGAAAACATTCCTCAAAACCTAATACCTCGATTGAATATCTATTACCTTCTGTTGTCTTATTCACAAAATCACTAAATTTTTTCACAAAATTACAGAATTTTTAGGGTTGAAAAGGACCTCTGGAGATCATCTACACCAATCCCCCTGCCAAGGCAGGGTCATCTAGAGCAGGTTACACAGGAACGTGTCCAGGTGAGTATTGACTGTGTTCAGAGACAGTCTCTGTGACCCTTCCTTGGCAGCCTGTTCCAGTACTCTGCCTCCCTCAGTGTAAAGAAGCTCTTCCTCATTTGAGATGAAACTTCCTGTGTTTTACTTTATGGCCATTGCTCCTCATCCTGTTACTGGGCACCACTGAAAAGAGTCTGGCACCATCCTCTTGGCACACACCTTTGAGATATTCAAGTGCATTGGTGAGATCCCCTCTCAGTCTTCTCTTCTCTAGACTAAACAGGCCCAGATTCAGCAGTGTCTCCTTGTAAGAGTGATGCTCCAGACCTCTCAGCATCTTTGTGGCCTCTTGCTTCAGGAGTTCCTTGTATTTTTCGAACTTTCATTCCAATGATTTTGCAGATTAGGTAGGACTGTAGAGAGGAGTCTTTAAAAAAAGATCGAGGTGCATAGCTTTTGCACACAGATTTTTTGGTATACTGGGGGCAATTATTGTTTTAAATCTGCTGTATTGTATTTATCATTTTAAATTAAGAACCAATTAACCTAGATGTAGTATATTTAATCCTTTCTTTCATCTTATATTTCTCTCTTTTCCATACTTCATTTTTACTTATTAGCTTGGTCATTGATTCTATTATATGACTTTATTGCACTTCACTACTTAGAGACCCAATAAATCAGAAATACTTTTTCATATTTAATTTAATGTAATTTGAATGTGATTATTTATAGCTGTAGTATTATTAAAGTTGTGGTGAAATTAGTTCAGATAATTTTACACCAAAGGCTTTTTTTAACATAAAGAAGGCATGTCAGTGATGTTTTTAAAATAGGTAATGCACAACAGGAGACAAATCTTTGGGTTTGATTTTCCTTCAGCTCTATTGTGCACCAGCTTTCTTTGATTTCTATCATTCATTTTTGAATTAGTTGTATTTCAACAATAATTAACATTTGTAGGCAATTTGAAACAAACATTCCTAAAAATGCTGAGAAACAGATGTATTGAACAGTTTAGTGGGGGTTGCCCACTAAATGTATTGATGGCTAGGTATTCAAGATGTCACAAAATGCAGTTCCATGTACATATATAGTTTCTCTGAAAGATAAATAGTTTATATTTGAGCTAAGAATGGGCAGTCAGATAAGGAACTCAGAGAAGCAGGGAATTTGCAAGAGCACTTTGAATATTTTTGGCCAATACTGCCATTCTCAAGGCAAAAAAAAAGGTCGTTAATGAAAGTGAGTGATGAAAAAAATGAAATCAAGTTGTTTACTTGTTTTCTTTTGCAGATGGATATGGAAAGCATCAGCTAAGAAACATGCATAGGAAATCTGTAAGTAATAAAGGCAGCTGTCTATTCATTAGCTATAACTGACATTATAACCACTTCTCTGGCAAAAGTTGTGTCAGTTATTTCCTGCCATACTATTGTATTGCTTTCTTCCGCTGCCTTTTTGTACATTTAGGCTTCATTATTCACTTTTGATCTTTTTATTGACCAAGTGACCTTCAAGGCTCATGGAACTGGCAGAGGCAGTTGGGCTGAAGTGGGAGCTGAAGATGAAATGCCGACAGGGGCAGACCTTGGAGGCACGACTGGAGCCTTAATGGGCCGGTGCCAGGGTGGACTGTGCTGGCTGCATGACAATTGCCAGGGAACCCTGCAGAATGCACAGCCTCAAAATTTTTCTCGAGGTGAACCAGGAAAGTCATTTGAAAGCAGCCTGGGAAGAGATATGGCTTAGAGTAGAAATGAAGCCTCAATCTGGTCCAGGGCGTGGATTAATGCGAGGAAGAATGCATTGCTCCAAGGCTGACCGGACTGTCCCAGGGATCAAATGCCAGTCAGGGCTGTAGTTAGGCAGCTGGTGCTACATCTACAATGCTCAAGAGAGAGATTAAAGATAAGTAAAGTCTGATTTATGAATTCCGTTAGGGACATGGTTATTTATAATACAACATTCTTGTTTGATGTTCCTGTCTACGTTTAATTTTATTTCTGATAGTGATATCTCTTGTTGCTGTTATTCTTCCAAGCCCTGCTCATTTTTCCTTTTCTAGTCATATATAAAATATTTTTGAGAGGCTCTGCTTAGACATAAATATTTTCATTTGGTCTATGTCCATTTTACTTAAAGGAACAGCTACAGAAATGTTCTACAGAGGTAACACTGAAGTGCTGTTGTTGTCTAAAAATTTTTTGATATCATAACAGGAAGTAGTTTAAACAATGCATACTTAAAATATAGTTAGCTTAGTTCTAAATCACATCTTTTTACTAGTTTACCTTTGTTGGGAAAATTCAAAACTTCTCTGGGTAGTTAATAGATGCCAGTTAAGGAATCTTGCAGAGAGAACATCCTTTCAAAATATGATCTGAAGATGGTTTGCATCTTGATTGAGGGATACTAAGAGAAAGGTGCCATATATTGGAAATTTTCAGATGAAGTAGTTTGGCAGAAAAAAAGAAAAAGAGACTGCATTTATGGGACAAGAAAGCAAAGCTATAGAAATCAGTGTAAAAGATAACTAGCTGACTTGTCTAAATAAATTATAAAAAATTATATAAACAATTGGCTTTTTAAAGTACTAAGACTATGTAGGTTATAGAATGCTTACCCTTAAAGACCGCTTAGTGTACTGGGAGGCAGCAATGAGGTTTCTCCCTCCTTTTCTTCAGGCTAAACAACCATAACCCTCTTAATCTATTTTCATGAGAGATGCTTCATCCCTCTGATCATCTTCATGGCCCTTCCCTGGATCAGCAATAAGGGGTCCACATCTTTCTTTTGCTGATGATGCCAGACCTGTACACAGTACAGTGTCACAAGAGCAAAGTAGATCAAAAATCCCCTTTCTCAGCCTGATGCCCACACTTCTTTTGATGCATTCCAGGTTGTGATTTGCCTTCTGGGCTGTGAGCGCACACTGTTGGCTCATGTTCACCTTTTCATCCATGACAACCCCCAAAATCTTCTCCACAGGGCTGCTCTCAATCACTTATTCTCCCAATCTGTACTCATATCTGGGACTGTACCAACCCAGGTGCAGCAGCTTGTATTTAGACACATTGAACTTCATGAGATTCTTGTGGGTTCATCTCTCAAGTTTGTCCCTCCAGACAGCATCCTGTCCTTCTGTTGTGTCCTTGAAGACAGCTTCATGAGGTGAAGGAGTTTTAACAGTGTTAGAGGGCACTTCTCTTACCAAGATGTCCCTTGGTTTAGTAAAATATGTGCAGAATATTTTCACTTTCTTTTTGAATCTTTTTTCACTTTCTTTGTCATATGGTTTGATGATTTTCCCCAGATAAACATCTCCTTTTCATCAGTATAGGTTAAAACAATATTCATGTTGTCAAATCTGGGTAGGCTTTTGCAACTCTGGCTGTGATGTTTCAGTGCTGTGCATTAACCTGAAAGTTAGGTGTCATGGGAAAGTTCAGATACATGAAAAAATTTCCTGCTGTATACAGAGTTCATGAGACATGGCTAAGATAGCTAGAGTTACTTCAACATAAGCTAAGAGCTTCTATACAAGCAGCTACCACAAATCAGGTGAGATGGGTGAAATTGTTGCACCACAACTTGTTCATTTACATAAGCCCTTTACTGGGCTTTGAAATCTGCTGTTTTGATATACATCAACCTACATCACAGGTTGTAAATACATAATTAATACACTATTTCCCTGCTATGTTTTACTGTTCAATTTTCTCTGCCTGAACTGCATTAAACTACTGTATTTAAAAAAGAAAACACTCATATTCATGGTTGTGTTATGTTGATTTCATTTAAAGTTCTTAACTGATATACGTTATTTTGTTCAGTGTTAGATTACTAATGTGTATGTAGAGTAATACATAGTAGTGATATAACACTGAATATTAATATGGAGTATTAATAATGAGTAGTTAATTTAATACTCTTTACATTGTATACAACCTACATTTTCAATTCATACTTCCTTTAGCACACAGCCTGGTAAAGTTTTTCATACAAGTTTTATGTAACTAGTCACTTGTGGTAGAATGCATTATTCCATAACTCCAAGCTTGCGACCTGAACATAGCTTAGATCTTTAGGACATCTTCACACTGCTCTGATGCTGTTTATTCAGTGTCAATTGTGTATTTTGTGCTCCCTGGCTGTGTTAGACTTCATGTGAACTTGCTTTGAGCTTGCCAGTTCTACCCTAAGCACCAGAGGCTGAAAAGCAATTAAAGCAATTTAGGCTCCTCCACTTCCATCACTGAACTGCAACATAGCTGAAGCAAGATCATTTTCGTTAAGTACAGCATGATTAATTTGTTTTAAATGTCCTGGATATGGGTAGTGTTATGAAAGGGAAGACTGGACTGCCCTATAAGGTATGGTCCCCCAGTTTACATATGGTCTGTACCTACAGTCTGCACTGCCCACACCTCTGTTTCCACCAGGACTGTCTGAATTAATGTAGGCCTGTGATACAGCTCACCAGAGTGGTGTCTTAGTGAGAAACTAAAGGTGTTGGTTGTATGCTTTGGGGAAGGGATAAGGGCTTTCAGGTATGTATGAGACTGCAAGATGTCCTTGGATTGTGTTGTAGGGTGTAAAGAGGGGAGGAAAGCAATCCTAGTGTACGTTTGTCCTTTTGTTTTTGGGACATGACTTCATCCCTCCTCTAGGTCAGGTTTAATCTTGGAAAAAAGCTGGCTGGTACAGTTGAATAGTGAGCTAATGGGGTGTTTTGATTATGTGAACGAGTGCTTGAGTTTGCTCCCTACTCTCTTGTGCTTTCCAGCATAGACAATGTGTAGTCCTTCTTTAGGATTCAGGAAAAATAGGTGGCCTGAATTATGCAATTGACCTATTACCTGTTTGTAGAAAGGTCTGAACTTTGTCTTTCAGGCAAATAAAGTGATTCCTTGGTAGCTTTGACAGGCACTTTCACATTGTTACAGGGATTATTACCTTTCATCCCTCTGAGGGCCTAAGTGAGACACAATGCTGCTGCCATGAACTAAAAAGTAACAGATCCCAAGCAAGAGTTGCCACAGTTTTTTTTATCATTTGACAAAACTCTCCAATGTCTAGGTAAATAGACTTCAAGGATCTCAGGATCCTATTCTCCCACCCGAGCTGGTAATGAAAGCCTCTCTCTTCCTCTTTATCTTTCTTTTCTTTCTCCTTCTTTTTCTCCGTGAGGTTTCTGAAAGATATTAACAACTCTGTTAGTTTGTCAAACCCTGGGAGATTTTCTCCAAACTGCTACACCTGCAAAGGAGCTGGAGGAAGCTGTTCTGTCTAGCTTCAACCAGAATAGCTTATCATTAAAATTAGACTGGCATTGTCCTTGCCTAGTTAATACAGAACTGACAGCCTGTGGTGTATTACACTGTGTGCTGCTGCCTTCTCCTGTAAAACAGATGGTTTTTAAACACCAAATGAACAAATATCCTTTCAAAGGCAGATTCCCTTCACAACACAGTGTTTGTTGCCCTCATTAGCCTCTCTGATATCACTTCACTGAGATACATATAAATAACTTATTTAAGTTGCAATGAAAGTTATTTCAAAATTTTAGTTATGAACCATAGGTTATATCAGTAAATTCAGCAGACTCTGGGAACTCTCAGGAGAGGCTGAGGTCAGCTGTAGAGCACAGCATTAGGAAGGATGAATCACTCCTATCTTCCCATTTATCAAGGCTGATACCCATGTCAGGCTGAAGGAGAACCAACAGTTGTGGGAGAATATTTAGCCTCTGAATTAAACGAGCATTTTGAATGCTTGCCATTAATGCCTAAGCTTCACAAAACTGCCTTTCCCCCACTCTTTCTTTTGTCAATACTGATAAAGCACCAGCCTAAGTCTGTAGCAGCAGTCCAAGTTTGTTTTCAGCATTACAAACTTGCTTTCGGTTTAGATATTTGAGAATTTTTTATTTACTCTCAGAATTACATGTTAGGTACATTTGTAAACCTTAGACTTCATAGATGGAAGACTTGAGCTTAAATACTGTAATGAGAGGAATTTTGGTCAGTCCTATCCAGTGCAAATAAGACCAAGTGGTCAAATTCTAAAATGCAGTTACACTTGCTTTTTACAGGACATAGGATTATGCATACTGCTGTCCATGGAATGCTGCCTGGAACATCTCTAAGCATTCAACTGCTTGGCAAGGAAATACCTTGTATCATTCAAACTATGGAGTCATGGTATGTATGAACCTTAAAAAAAATCCACAGAGCAGGAAAAAATATTTCAGATTGGAATTTCTTAATCTTCTTGTAATACAGGCTGGTTTGAATATTATGCAGTTGCAGGTGAATCAGGCAAGAGGGAAATAATTAATAGATTCTTTCTTTCTTTTGACCTCAGCTTCCCTGATGCTGATTAGGGAAGTTTCTTCTAGGGTAGCAGGCCAGGAGTTTTCAGATGAAAAAAATATTATACACAAACATGGCATAATATTATGTAACCAATCACACAGTAACACACCCTCAAAGGACAACATATTGCAGTATTCATTTACAAGATCTTTTAACAGTCATGTATGATAAATGTCATTTTGATCTGGTCTGGTATACTGTTCTGTCTTGAGACAATAATTCTTTGCAGTTTAATTTTATTAACGTAGCAAGTTAGAAAATGGTGTTCTGGATCCACATAGTGAATTATTCATTGCATTTCAAATATTAAGTTGCCATCAAATGCTTTCTGATCTGCATTACATAAAGTCATGCTGAATCTCTAATGTCTGGACTGCCTGTGTAATGAAGAACCTCTCACAGAGTGTTCAATCAAAATACACTTGAGAGAAAGCAGACACAGTATTTTGATAAGCATCACAAGTACCCTATAGTGTTATTTTGTTTGGGTTTTTTGTTTCCTAAGCAAGAAGAATCCAGAGACCACCACATCTCTTCTTCTTAGAACTACCTGCTCAAGCACGAGAGTTTTGATTTTAAAGCTATTACAATGAAATCATTAGGTAAGTTTCTAGGGCTGCTGTTACTGGTACAGCTGTTAAAATAATTATTTAAACATCTCTAATATTACCCAACAAAAAACATACTCTCACTATTCTTTGTAAGAAATGTGATAATGTGTTCAAAAGGCAAAACATATGTACCATGGCCTTAGATTACAGGCAGGAAGAGGTGCTCTTCACCACTTTCTGTATTCTCTGAGAATGTAAAAATAAAAACCTCCAGAACTCATACGACTAAAAACACGACTTTAAAAAGTTTAAAATATATGGAGATTAAGAAGAAAGTTAACTAAAATGCTTAGGAAGCCTAAGTCAGAAGGAAATGTTTGTTATTTTTAGACATTGACTGAATTTATTCCTTGTTATTTTAACAGATATGCTGCCTTGCTTTTTTGTTGTTGTTATTTTAATGGCTGCATCACCTGATCTCTGTTTTAGTACTCCACAGGCACAAGTACTGGAAGACAAAAATTTGCATCATTCAGGTACACCGGATTTTTTTGTTTTGCTTCTTTGTCCTTGGGAGTCTGGGAGTGAAATTGCTCTCAGAGTAAAGCTGTGCTTCAGAGTAAAGCTCTGCCTTCAGCTGTTTCCATGGCCAGTTTGACATCCTTAAGCATTCAGAAACGTGCCCGTGTCCCCGCGGCACGCTGTAATTCTCAGTGTTAATAGCTTTAAAGCTGGGATTCGGTGTTGAGTCGCTAGGTGGCATGTGGCAATGGAGGAGAAGGAAGTTAATATCGGGAAGTTCTGGTGAGCGCAGCTGGCACCGGGCGCCTTGGAACAAGCGCGTTAGAGTTAATGTGTTACCATCTGCCTCTATCTTATTCACTTGTTGGACAACAGATCACAGTTGTCTATTGCTCAACATGCTTTTACTCATAAATGATACCAAAATCTGTTCAAATATTTCCTTTTGATAACTTCATGAAAAATCATTCTATGTGCCTGTTTGTTGGAGAAATAGAGTCTTTTCCTCCTCTCCCATTCTCTGCCTAATAAAAGCAGACACAGTCTGCGTCTTCTTAACAATATAACTAAAGCATATTTAAAAAAAGAGAGAAAAAATTAGGGAGATACTGTGTGTGAGGGAGAAGGAGTAGAAGGAGATATGAGTACTCTAGTGTATATATAGCCATTTTATTCTGTGAAACTGGTATGATTAAAATAAAAGATTATTATTCCAAGCATTAAGGCTACAAAAGTAAAGTTTCTGTCCCATCTGTACGTGTGATTGAAGGAAAATGGATCTGCCAGTTATCAGAGTTCTCTATCACAGAAATCAGTGTAAAGGTGGTAGTTCTGCAGATGGAGGCATGGGTAGGATACATCTTCCTATATAAATAAGTAATAGGAGCAGGAGACAGGTACAAAAAAAATTACCTATTCTGTCAATCTTTAAAAGTTTCTAGCTGTGTTCTAGAATGACATTGGTTATACAAAGGTCAGAGACAAAAGCTGTCTTTTTGTAACATTGCCTTAGATCACTTTAAAGTGCCAGAGGCCATGGCAATCTATGCCAAAATATATGGGGAAGCTGTGGACTAAAATTTTTGTTCATGTATGCCATCCCTTGTCTTAAGAAAAGAAGCCTTCCTATTTCCAAATTTTAAGCAGTATCAGTGTGCAGGTAGCCATGGAAGCCAATTGTTTAGTGATGATGTCATCCTGTCCTGTGAGATGTGGTCCCTTCTCCAACCACCCCTGATCACTCTCTATGGAAAGCCTTAAAGACATGAGAATCGCAGGTGTTGTATGGATGGAAAGACACAGACACCTTTCCTGATTTTTGTCTCTTCATTTGCTGCCACACCCATTTGCAGCTGTAGGAGTTACAATGCTGTGAGGTATACAGGAGACCTGAATTTGGGGAAGTGAAATTTTAAGCTACTGAATGCAGAGTCATGATCCATTCCAAAAACTCCCTGGAGAAGAGAGGCTCAGGGGAGACCTTATCCCTCCTTACAACAACCTGAAAGGAAGTTATAGTGACACAGTGTCGGTCTCTTCTCCCAAGTCTCAAGTGATAGAATGAGAGGAAACAGCCTCAGGTTCCACCAGGGGAGATTTAGATTGGATATTAGGAGAAACTTCTTCTCTGAAAGGTTTGTCAGACATTGGAACAGGCTGCCCAGGGAAGTCACTGTCCCTGGAGGTATTTAAAAGATGTGGAGATGTGGCACTTAGAGACATGGTTTCAGGGTAAACTTGGCAGTGTTATGTTAACAGTTGGACTCAGTCTTGGAGGTCTTTTTCAATGTAAATGATTCTATGATTGTATGACTCTATGACTCTATGGTCTTGTATCTTCTCTCTGCAGTAGTCCTCATCCCTTGAGGGGGGCTCAGGCTAAGAGGCAAAGACCTGCCAAAAATCCCCAGCTGATCAGCTTGGAGTTGAATTTCTGCTACATCCTCTGTGATCCAATCCTTTCTTTTGGACCATTAGAATCAAGGTGGATACTGTCTGGGAAACTATGACTTTCAAGTTAGCCCCTATAGCCAGCCCTTATTAAGGTATTATTAATGCACAAAAGGATTATGAACAAAGAAAATGTCAGGATTTGTTCAGTTTCATGGTACACAAATTCTTCCTCATCATTTGGTGTTTGCTTTTTAAGCACAAAATAGAGTTCATTATAAAGTTTTCTTTGGGAGCCACCTGTATGTCAGAGGGAGCAAAATGTCATATGAATTTGGCATCATTAAAGAAACATATCTGATGATGTCTGAAGACAAAAAAAAAAAAAGGAAAAAAAATGTAACTTCCATTAGTCAGAGAGAAAGAAAATACTTGGAATTTAAGCAGTCAACTGAAGTAACTGATTATGTCTCAGTACAGGCCTTGTCATTAGCATAGCAAAAAACCATTCCCTCTTATAATGAATTAAATGTTCTTCTTTCTGGATGATTTAATTGCAGAGCGAAGAGGTCACTTAAAGTTAAGCAAGAGATTCATAAAACATAGTCTTGCTCTGCCTGTGTTGAGACATAAATTACCCCCATGTTTGTGCATTTTACTTTTACTTGGGTTGTTTGTGTGCAGTTATTTCTGCTTATGCTTGAACTGATGCATTTCATTCTGACGTGACCTTGATGGCTGCCCTGGATTTTTATTCCATACTATGTCCCAGTTTTTGGAGATGGTTAAAATTAAATTTCTCTTTAATAAGGTAATCTGTCTTAGCAGACATTGATTATCTACTTAAGTATTTAATCACTCTTAATAGGACTGCAAAGTATCTTCATAATATAGTGAGGAGTAAGAATTTGTGAGGAGAGAGAAAAAGAAAAGAGAGATGCCTTTGTTTGTCTCATTGCAAACATTGCAAACATTGTATCCTTGTATCATAATGCATTTCAAATCCAAATAAGTGAATTAGGATGTCTACATTTGATTATTTGTCCAGACTGTCTTCACAAGCAATGAGTCTGATCCAAGATGCCTATTTATCTCTATTAACTCTTAAGTAAGCATTGAAAACTACTTCAATTGTGGTTGTCTAAACTTAAGTGAGACGTATCCTACCCACCAGGACAAAACGTTTCACTACGGAAAAAACTTCCTTGCTGGTAGATAGTCAGCAAGAGGAACAGCCTAAACAGGGCTTGTTTCAAATTCACACAGGGTGAGATATATACTTCTTAATTTTGGATGTCTAAGTTCAAGCTGAACACTTTCAGGAAGAATTAATCTGGTTTTGGCACTTACATGGGATGAGTTGAATTACATTACAGAGATGAGAACAGAGAGATATGTGCCATTTTATTGTCTTCCCTTACAAGAACCTTATCCACTGTGCATTGCAATGGTTGCTTGCAAGGGGTTTATCTTCAGGTGAGCAACAGTCCTGATTGTTTTGTTTACAATTCAAACAATTGTATGAGAGTTGATACCCAGAAGCAGTACCAAAGAGAGTATTTCTGGTATCAAGCCCCCCAAAATTTGTGCCCTAAGGATCTGGATCAAACTTTACAGGTTTTCTTTTAGTAGCTATAGATAAGCAGTTATGATAAAGCAATTGCACTGTGAACACTGTATGCTTGGCTAATCTTTGGTTCCAAGGAAGAGTGAAGACAATCCCAAGATGTCTGGATGAGACACCAGGAGTGTGTGGTGGAGTGTGGAGCACAACTGATCAGTAGCTGGGAGAAAGGTAAGCTTGGAAGGATGTTTGCAGCCACTGACTTATTGACTGCCGACTCAAAATGGACCTCAGACTCAAATGGAAGAAAGAACTGCACATGAGGACTAATTAGCATGAGAAGTGAGAGAGATAGCTGGCAAATAGGGGTTTGAGTACTCATTAAGAACAGTTATGTACCCTGCAACCTATAAATGCTAATGCATTTGTTTGTTAAAGTGTATAAACAGTGTAAGCTTTTGATTATAGGTAAGTTAGACATTTGTTGGTTACCACCCAGATTTGTGCCAACTAGAATGAAAAATAAGAATACTTCTCCTTCGTGTGTGAATTGGTGTTGCCCACATTTGGGACAATGTGTCTACCACTGTCATGGGTAGTTGAAAGAGACTGAAATATGGAGGTAGTTCAGTGGAGACTGAAGTGATTCTCATGCATATTTTCAAGTGTTTCCAGCATGCAACGACTTGAATTTGTTCTTAGTTCAGTATAATGTTTGTTGTATTAACTTTTCCTCATCTCCACTGAGACATGCTCAGGTTTTATATTTGTTTTGTTTTCTGCTGATAAATTCTTAAAAAGTGTGCCTTTTGGCTGCAGTGAAAAGCAAAGATAGTCCAGAAAGAGCTTTATAGTCTTTTTAAAGTTTGTTAAAATTTATTATTTAGAAATAAAGTGATTGTCTCTAATATAAATATTAATATAAGAATTTACAAATGGGACAGACTGCTACTTTTAATGTGTTCATTTTCACAGTCTTGTTTTGACTTAGGGATAACGCTGAATAAACACCCAAGAATACATACACCCATACAATAACACATTGTATTTCTCCTTTCCATATACATTATTCCTAACTTTATTGTCTTATTTTTTCCCAGTTACAGTCATACAAACATATGCAGAGAATAGAGTCCATTGTTCTTCTTCTCATAGTCTAAAAATTCTTTCCTTTATTCAAATGCTGTTTCATTACTTAGAAAGTGACTGGGCATTAGATGTTTGAAGCCACTGAACAAATCAATGCTCATTAATAAACAGAGAAAATGTCATTGTTTCATTTCAATTAATTGATCTTAGTTACTCATGAGCATTATCTCTTTAGAGAAATACTATTTTTTGATGTTCAAGGCCTCCCAGTATTGTCCATCGTTACACGTTCAGATAAACAGATCAACTCGAGTCACATTGAGACATTAATAAAGTTCACAATACTGTCAAAATATAAACATTACTAATAACTGAAATTGTCACTGGAGATTCTTTATAAGAATATGTTTACTGTTGGGCTAAATGTCACACACACACAAATACACACACATATCATTTAAAGAACCATATTAGAACAGAATGATGTCTGCCTTAGTATTCGTGACAAAAAGAAAATTCATTTTAAAAACATTATTTTTTTGCTTACTGCAATGTTCTACTACTGGTAAAGGTGCAAACATCCTATTATAAACAAATTGAGGAACATAAAGAGCTGCATCATGTAAGTCCTACACCAATGAAATAATTGTAATTATCTTTTAGCGCCATTAATTATATCCTTTACACATCTTAAGACTGAAGTTTGATTTACTTAGTATTTTATTAGTTGATATCAAAAGGATCATAATTTTGTAATGTATGTTATTTCCTGTGCAATTAAGAGTTTAAATAGGCATCAATGTGTTCTAAATAGAATATAATGTATTTATATTCTAAGAGTTTATTCTGTTGGCACAAAATGACCTTGCTAATAGAGCTGAGCAAAAATGTGCAATAGGAGCACTTCAGAATGTCAGAATGCAATTCTGTTTCCAGTCAGAAAGAGAAGCTCACTTCTGGGCAGCAGGGAGTCCTAGCTGATGCAGAACCAAGAGCTTAAAGCTAAGTCCTTGACTTCTGCAGGCTTGACATTTTGCTTCTGCTTCCCACAGCAGGTGGCTGAAAGCCATAGCTTGATATGGTGGGACACGTGATTATAACCTGTCTGGTTAGGGTGTCTGTCTGGCAAGCAAAACTCCCCAAATGTTGCCAGTATTGACACAGTTCCACAGGACAGGTATTTTGGTTGGTGAGTCATGGATACAGTGAGCTGGTGAATTTGTCATGTGTTATAGCGTGCCCGCATGAGCATAGATATAACCAAATCTGAAAAATTCTCTGCAAGCGACCTTGCTGATAGTGAAATGCTTACTTTCTGAAAGTAATTAGTGAGTGTCTTGACAGGATATACTAGCAGGAAAAAATATGTATAAAAATCTTTGTATCTGTATCAGAGACATTGATTATTAAGACTTCTTATAGACATCATACATTCACCCCTGTATTTTCATATAAATGCAGAATTGACTGCCATTGGAGAAAAATCCCTTCCATCTGAAAGCAGCTTTCATTTCTCTATGTGAAATGGAATGCATATTCAGTGCAGTTCCAAATACCTGTATCACTGACTAGAAATGCATCTTATTCCAACTGTCTCAAAAGAAAACAACATCCAAAGAAGAGCTTTTCAATCTTTCCAGTCATGAAGGAAAACATTCAATGCAGCTACAAGTTCACAGAATCATGTTGAACACAAATTTTAGATTATCAGGTGTCTTGAAAATATTTGCCATAAACATATGCAATTAATTTACACTTGATTGGATCCTCTGGAAGTGGAAGTTGTGTATTTTTTCAGTACAATACTGGTTATTTTGAAAAAATATATTCACAGTCCTCTACGCAACTGGAATAAACAAGCAGAAAGGCTTGGCAATCTGAAGCTGGGCTTCTGAATGAATCCTGTGCTCCACAGCCCTCTGTTCTCATAATTTTGAAATACCCTGCTTTCAGGGGTATTTCAGGAAATCCCCTGAAAGGAAATATCCTTTCCTTTCAGTCCATGATATAACCTGCTACCTTTTCCCTCTGCCACCTCCCTTTGCAGCTCTGTCCCTAGAACCAGCTGTAACACAGGGCTGCATTAAGGAACCCATGATGTGACATCATCGAGAGTTATGGTTACATTAAGTGAAAGGTCTTCTTAAGGATTAATTTGTGCTTAGAGACACTGATCTTCATTTCTTCTTTAACAGTCAATGAAGAGAGACAAAGGCTTCTCAGCTGCTAGTTTAGTCTATAAAGTTGGGGTCTTACAGAGGATGATTCAAAGCAGGATCCTGACTTTCTCTCAATCAATTATACAAGGGACTGGACTTTGTTAGCACTACTGAGATATTCCATGAAGACTTCCCTTTTAATGAAATGAACACACACTAAAGTATGTAAGACTTGTCAAAAACCTTCCCCCGATTCCAGTCTTTATGTACACTTCAAGCTTTTCTCTCTTCACCTCTTGTTCTGTGAGACCTCCAGGTCTGACAGTAAAAGTTGCTTGTATCATCACTTGTAACATCATGTACATATTCATTCCAAAATGTCAAAAGGTACTGAAGAGAAACATTCAAATTTAGGGCAATTAAGGGAAAAAATAATTTCAGGGTGAAAAAGAACCAGTTTTTACTGGAAAATTATCAACTATCTTAGCCCACTCCCTTCTCTCTTGTATTGACAAAAGGATTGTCATGATAACCATGTAAGCAAGCTTGTATTACTAAACCATTTTGGGTTCCTCTTGTTGAGGTAGTTTATCTTTTTTCTCCTTTTTTTAATTTTTTTTTTCAAGTCTAAAAGCAGAGTACTTAGATATAATTTCTCGTTAAAAATTACTGCAGAGTCAAAACCTATGGTTTTAGTTCAAACCAGATGTCAATTCTTTAGCCCCGAAGTACTTTGCTACATTTTTTTAAAATTTCTGGTCTTCCCAATAATCAGAGGAATAAAGTTTTTTTTAAAATGTCAGAAGTATATAACATTCTGCCTCTACAACTGATGAAAATACATAACTCTTTTTAATCTAAAAATGAATAGTACTTTTAAAGGATCAAATGATATTAGATTATTTGTATTTTTCAGCCTGGTAGTAGCATTTTAATCACTTAGACTAAAAGCTGACACAGTACACACAGTTAAAAATTAAAGATACAGAGAACTAAAAGTTTTAATTTCAAGGAAACACATTAGTCACTTCAAAATAAGGCACAGATTTTTCAGAAGTGATTAACATTTATTTTAAATGTCCATCATGCTTTTTAGAAATAGTTCACCATATTTCAAGGTCAACAGATTCACTTCAGAAAATAAGTATTCTTTCAGAGTTGTTAGCCTGTGCACCTCTCTTGTAACTACCAGTTATGCACAGCATGAAGAAAATTACATTTTTTTTATTATCATGTTGTTTTTCTTAAGATAGCAAGGTGATAAGTTCAAAGGTGCTCTAAGTGAACAGCTAATTGCATATCAACTCCTCTCTCTGCCAGCAAAGACTGTGTAAATTGAGATTAAAGGAAAAATAGATGATCTAAAGTTCCACTAGAGAAGTCCATTGAACAGTTTTTATCTGAAAGAAAGAAGCTCACACGATATACCAGTCTGACGTAACTGGCATTGTCACACCAAATATAGATTTTAAACAAGCACTTTATGAATATTATAGTTTAATTTAATTACTAGATTTTTTGCCTTAAGAAAAAATACTTTCCATCAAAACTGTGAGGGCTGTGTAATTTAATAATTAATTGTTCATTGGAACAATTTTTGGTGGAAATAGAACCAACTCCAAGACTTTGAATCAATCTTTAAAACAACTTCTCTCTTATTTAGTTAATCACTATATTAAAAAGTAAAGATTAAGCTATTCTGCTTCTGAAGAGGTAACCACCTAAAGGAAATAATCTCTTTGAAGGCTCTAGTATAGTTCTGTCACAATCACTGAGTGTCAGTAGAAACTTTAGAAAGGAAATGGGTTAGATAACTTGAAAGAAAAAATAGCAGAATTTATTTTAGGAGTCATTCATGGTGGGAAAAAATGGGTCAAGTTAAAAATATATGGAAAATAAATTTTAAAAGGGTATAATTTTAGGATTAAGCCAAGGATTGAAGTAGGTTTAAAATCTGAAGGCAAAGAGGAAATCTTTCAGATTACATCTACGATCTCATTTTTCCCTTACATTTGCTCAGATAAAATGGTTGATTTCTCAGTTAGTGAAGACAGGAAAACCTTTCAGTTTTCCATAAAAGTGTATTTGCAGATAAGAGAATAATTGTGGGTTTTATTTTTGTTTTGTTTTGGGTTTATGTGGAGTTTGGTATTGTGGGTTTTTTTTTGTGCCTTTGCATAGTTTGTAATATATTTTTAGTAAATGAGGGGGTTACAGATTATGAAAATTACCTACTACAGATGTCATCATCTGACTCTTAATTTTCTTTGAAAGAAAGAAATCAAGATACGTTGTTTTAAGCCCCATGACCAAATGTTATTAGAAATATAAATAATAAATTGGAAAAATTGACAAATATCAAATTAATCAGTGAAGGTGAAATCTGATGCACTAAGTTTTAACCCCCTGAAAATGGGGTTTATTTGTTTTAAATTGTATATGAAGTCTTTACTTCATAAACAAGGCACAGAGAGATCATCCAAAAAATCTAGTAATTTAATTAAACTTCCACATTAGTATTATCTTGCTTTTAGGTAATTTCTAGACAAAACCAAATGAAGTTTAAAATGTATCCCACCTAGTATATCTGAAAATCATTGATTCAGGAGGATTTTCATGCTGTTATGAATATATTTGGTCTGCTTTTAATAAATATAAAGGGAGAATGATTTCAGGTGTCTGGATGCCAGGTGCTCACCAAAGCAGCTCTATCACTCCCCTTCTCAACTGGAAAAGGGAAAGAAAACAACACAGAACTCCTGGATTGAGATAAGGACAAGGACAGATCACTCACCAGTTACTGTCATGGGTAAAGAAGACTTGGAGAAATTAGTTTAATTTACTGTCAATTAAATCAGAGTATGATAATGAAAGGGGCTGCTAGGGCACAGCTACTTCACCATGGTCTGAACCATGGGCTGTGGGGGAATTGGCTCAGGTACCTGGAGCACCTCCTGCCCAACCTCTTTCTCGCACCTCTGGCTGAATTGCACAGGGTTTTTTTCCCCTTCTTCATGTCATCCCAGCATCGCTGATGGGCTTGGCCTTGGCCAGCAGTGGGTCTGTCTTGGAGCTGGTTGACATTGGTTCTGTCAAATGTAGGGGAAGCTTCAAGCGGCTTCTCACAGAAGCCACCCTGATACCAAAACCCTGCCACAAATTCCAAATACTTCCACCCTTTGCCTCTGTCTTATCTCAAGTTCCTCACGTCCCTGCTTGTGAGCCAAGAAGGACTGTGGTATGTTGATTTTGGCTGGACCACTAACATGTATAATTACCACCTTCCTCATCAGGGCAGGGCGGAGGAGAGAATAACACGGAAAAAATCTCGTGATTCAAGACAAATAAGGAAAAAAACAAAGGCTGTGTGTGGAGGCAAAAGAAAAACCCAAATGATTTATTCTCTACTTCCCAATAGCAGGTGATGTCCAGCCACTTCCCTGGAAGCAGGGCTTCAGTGCACATAACATTCATCCTGGAAGTAAATTGTCATAATAGCAAATGCCATCCCCCTGCCTCCCAATTTCCCTTCTCCTAGTTTTCATTGCTGATCAGACACCATATGGTATAGAACTACCCTTTGGCCAGCTAGGATCAGATGTCCTGGCTGCGTCCTCTCCTAAGATCTTGCTCACTCCCAGCCTTCTGGAGAGAGAGAGTAAGGTTGGAGATACAGCCCTGACGCTGTGCAAGCTCTGCTCAGCCAGAGCCAAAACACTGGTGTGTGTTGCCAACACCTTTCCAGCTACCACTCCAAAGCACAGCAGGATGTGGGCTGCTATGGGGAAAATTAACTCCATCTGTCACACCAAATACAACAGGTAAAAGACAAAATGAAAAAAAAATGTTTACATTTTACTGAAGAGTTATTCGCGGTGGCTTCGTAGCCAAACAGAAGGTGGTTTAGACAATTCAAAAGAGGTAAATAACTTCATTTATTTTTAGGGTCTAAACATCCACTATATTTATAGACATTCTATTTTCTGAAATATATTTTCAGCTTTAAAAAGTATCAGTTGTTTTGTTGAGGCTGTTGGTTCAAATATTTCTTAGGTTAGTGAAATAAATTTGCACTAATTTCTGTTTTCCAGCCAGATGTCTCCACCAGACTATGGAATCCTTAAAAAGTTTCTCATAGCTGACTTCAAAGCCTGAGGTAATTGCTTTATCACAGCAGGTTAGGAAATCTATGTCTGACACAGAGGTTGAGTCCTGAAAATAGTACAGGCTTATGTTTTATGCATATTTTGAAGACAAATTAGCTTGTTTCAGGAATTTTGATCTCAAAAGATTTAGCTCTTGAAAATATGGATGTTCCTTTATCACTCATTCCAATTGATGCTTCTGTTAAACATTTCATTTTATCAGAAACTCTCTTGCAAGAATCCTACTTGCCTTAGAAGCATCAGTGCACAGAATATGAGAATAGTGGACAATTTTTGGGGGACAAAAGAATAAAAAATAATGAAGGAAATTTTACTGTTTTGTTTTGTGAGTCTGCTTGCGTCCATTAAGCTAGATACATCCTAGTTATTTTGACTCCTTTTGTCTGTCAAAACAACATTTAAAAGCCCTCCACAATTTAGACATTTAGGAAGTCCCACTCCAAAATGATCCTTTGTAACTGGAGGCAGATGTGTCAGGTCTCTAGAACCCTCCTTTCTCATATAAGCCTGAGAGCAAAGAAGTTAATTAGGCAAAGACTCTTGAGCAATGTATCAGTCCTCAGCTGGAGAATGAGTTCACTGCTTACCCAGCCACCATTCTTCTTTTACCCATATGATGGTGTTGGATCTCAGAAAAATTACTCTGTGCCTGACGGGGATTAAAAATAAAAAAATACCATTATGTTAAAGAAAATATTACAAAAGAAACTTTAACACAAGAAAATGCAAAAGCAGATAAACCTTGAAGTACTTCTTGAAGTTCCTCAGTGTCTCTTAGCTAATTTAGGAATGTGTGCTCTCATTTTTTTTTTTTTTCTAAGATATTTAAGCTGAAATATCCAACTTGCTATTACAAGAATTTGATTCCTACTTCTCTATTACTGGGATTTTGGTCAATCCTACTAAGTTTCCTTATTATTTAGGCTGTGTCTTCTAGCTTTTTTCGCTAGCATTTCCTGATTTACATTTTCTACAGTAGTGTCTGATTTGTTTACAATCTTATCAAAGGTTTTAGGCTGTTTTCTCACTCTTATCTTTCTAAAGACGTTTGTGAAACTGTATGGCTGATGTCTCAAAAACCAGCAATTTTTTAATCACCATAGAAGACTTCAATATTAATTTTTGCCGTAAGTGTTGTATAAAGACCTATCATCATTCAACAGATGGTGAATTGGGAACAGTATCATTACAGAAGTATTTAACTTCCTAAACACAGTGTTGGAGAACAAATGAAACTGATAATGGTATTAATATTGAATAGCTTTGGCTATTCAGATTTCTGACAGCTGTCAGATTTCATTACTAAGTCATTAAAAATCAACAGTGCTAAAGTTTATACTGATCTGGATATCCTTGTAAGGATTTAATAGAGAATAACCTTTAAAAAGTCAATTTAAATTAATTATAGGAATAAAAAAGGAGTTCTGTAAATGTTACCAAATGGTTTTGGTTTGAAGTGGTCAAATTTCAGTGAATCTAGGGAATTAGTGATGCTAAAAGAGGAACTAAGTGTATTGATTCACAGAAATTCTGGGACTCCTTCACATTCAAAAAAATGATCAGAGTCCTGGAAAAAAAAAATATGGAAAGGCATTATGGCCTTTTCTCACTGAAAAATCAACTGTAAGGCTGTCAGGAGTACACTTGGAAGGAGGAAGGAAGAAAACACTAGCTAAGAAAGAAAAGTAGTATGTGCAGTTATAAATTTTCTGCTGTAAATCCAAGTTAGACTGCTGCAAATGGAATAAGAACAAAACTCTAAGGCCGTTTTAGTTTTATAAATATTCATGAATCCAAAAAACCAAAAAAACCCAACAAACCACCAAACCAAACCAAACCAAACCAAACCAAACCAAACCAAACCAAACCAAACCAAACCAAACCAACAAAAAAACCCAACAAACCAGACCTAACCCAGCTTGAAAGACCTATCTCATACACCAGAAGCAGTCCAACTGCATTAGCACTGCACTTGGCCAAAGCTCCTATATTGATCCCCTGCATTTGCTCTTAGGCAGACAGCATAAAACATGTATGGAACAGCACATAGAAATGTGAGTGTACATGCACAAAGTCAAAACCAAAGATGCGATGTCTAAAGTCAGAAACACTTAATCATTTTTGTCATGGGACCCTAATAATCAGGTATCTATAAGATAACAAAAGTCAGGTATCTATAAGATAAACATGTGAAATGTTTGGCAACAGATAACTTATATTGATCTACAGAGTTAGGAGAAGAATTAGTGAAAAAAAAATTAAAAATCTAAAAAAAAAATTACCCATCCCAAACCAAAGCAAACAAACAAAACCAAGAAAACAAATAAAAAAATCCCAATCCAAAAATCCCCACAAACACCCTATTCAAGTGCAGGCCTATTCAATGGACTTATGTACCATGCAGGAAACAGAGAAGTCTCAATAAAATCATCCAGATGATGATTATTTGCAACAATGAGCATTACTGCATCTGCTGTACATGTTTTGATCTTGGTGGCTACTAATGTTAACTTTTTACTCATCCATTTTTTATGAAAGCAATATAATTAGGGTAAAGGGGAAAGATATCGACATATAAAGTTTAAACCTGAATTTAGATGTGAAGATTTTGGAAAGGCACATCTTCTCTGGTAACTTGTAGAAATGGGACAGCTGCTTCTTATTTTATTGTATTCAAACCTCAGTAAGAGTAATTTTCAAAGATTTTTGTCTTGACCGGTATATTTAAGTAAGATACTTTCTGGATACAGTCCAAGCTCAGCATGCATTATACAGAGATTAATGGTTTTCATTTGTATCTACTGTCATCCACTGTTTTTCAAGGAAGTAAATCATTACAGATATTCAGGTAAAGGAAGAGATTAAATTATCCCTGAACTTTTTTATTGTAACAAAGCGACTTCTCTAGTAATAAAAATAAATTAAAGAGATCAACAAAAATTAGGAATATTGGTCACACAGATTATATTTTTAAAAGTTACAGTGCCAAAAACTTTCTCATATATTTAAATCAGATTGCACTCATTAGAGCCTAATCATTGGCTGTACTTGTATTAAGGAAAAAAAGAGTTCAAGTATTAATCAAATGAAATAAATACTCCCATCATTTCCCAATTGCACTTCTACATTAGTATTCTCTTGCTTTTAGGTTTGTCATAGGCTGCAAAGCAAGATGTAACCAAATGTATTCTATTACCATCCGTTAGAACTGGGATAGGAGATCTTCTGTTGATAAGACAGCTGATAAGAAACTATCCAAAAGCAGCTTCCATTGTCTCTTCCACAAAGGGGATAATCTTCTGTAAATGGCCCATCAAACCTTTTCACATCCCATTGTGAGATGCTCCGCCCAGAGGGGGGAACAAAGCATTCTAACCTGGATATAAGCTGGGACTCTGAACACCACAGCAGCGCTTGCCTACTGGACTTCCAGAGGGTAAGAGCTACTGCTGGATCGTCAGACCCATTCTGCTATAGGATCACTGCTTCAACAGGACCACTCTGCTCAGACTGCTATCACCATAGGGTGTCAGGTTGTATTCTGACTTTGTCAGTGTTTTTTTCCTTATTGCATGTATTTTGTTTCCTTTTTATTTCATTTTTTTCCCTTTTTCTAATAAATTATATTTCTGACTTGGGGTGCCCCACTGGTCTCGTTTTCTCAAACCAGAACA
>WBNO01006603.1:0-20167 GCA_013400575.1 Peucedramus taeniatus
TATATATATATATATACACAAATATTCTGACTGATAAAAAAATATCATTTGAACATTAATGTTATGAGTATACAGAACAGACAGCACCAAAGAGGATTTCTTGGAGGTTTTCAATGAGACAGTTTGTTAGTAAACACACTGAGCAGCAGCACAGGAATTTTGCTCTGTTCCTGCAAGGGCAGAAAGGTCAAGAATACAAAGCTCCATTTTTACAAGCAGGAAGAAAGAAAGTTAAAGAAAGCATCACAAAAGGATTTTTTTCCTCCTCCTTGCTTTCAAAAAAATAAAGGATCGGAGAAAAGCTTTGTTAACTTTTAAGCAGCACCAAGGATTTTTTGCTCATGTAAAGAATTTTTGGCAACGTAATTATCTCGACTATTCTGACTCTATACTAAAAAACAGTAAATCCCAAGAACATCTTTAACATTATCAGTTTAAAGAATTCAAAACAAAGGATGAACACAATATCAGAATAACTGCCAGCAAAATGAATTATAAAAATCTTTCATTTTTAAAAGCACACAGACCTTCCTGCACAATATGTTCCTTTCAAACATTCTGCTTTCACAACATGACATACTGTTTCCATGAGCATTAATTCAAAACTATTGATGTATCTCATATGTCTCCACTTCTCAGAGCTCATTTAAGCAAAACCTTGACAAAGCAACCCAAGAAAATCTACCAAAAAAAAAATTACATGCCTGCTTACAACAGATAATCAGATAATATGGGACAGCCTATTATAGTGCATGGTTCAAAAGCTTACAACACCTCCTCATTCTGATTCCACTTTTAATCATTAAAATACCCTGTATCTGTATCATAATAAGGTTCTTATGTCTCTGTGAGGCCACAATTCAAAGCAGTTTGTTCCTTGGAGCAGGGTTTGGCTGTGAATAGGCTGTTTCCTTTCTGTACAACTTCACAAAGTTCTGAGGTGTTCCTTTCTGATGCATCTCTCACATCCTCTGCGCTAATTAGCCCTTTAGTGTTATTTGACAATCACTTAAAACACAGTTTCTCAAAAAGTATGTTTTAAAAAATTCATAAAACCCCAAGAATTAAAAAGACAAGGAACATAATGCCTGGATGAGACTGTCCTTATTTCCTTTATTTTAGATGGTGGGGTACCAGAGCACTTGCCATTAGAGGACAGGCAGATGGGCCTGGCATTCTTCAAGGTTAGAAAAGAGAAAATTTTGCTGTGGGAGTGAAGCACAGCCTGCTGATACCTGCAAAGTCGTCATGGAGAAGACAGAGCCAAGTTCTTCATTGCACTGCACAGTGTGGGAACAAAAGACCGCAAAATTAAAGTGAAACTATGACTCAGCAAATTAGATATAATAAAAAACAAAAAAAACACCTGGAGGACAACGAAGCCCTGGAACTGGTTATCCAGAGATGTTATAGAACCACTGTTCTTGGAGGTTTTTAAAACCCAACTAGACAAAAATCCTTGAGTAACTTGGTCTGCACTGAGAGCTAAACAGAGGTCCCTTCCAACCTAATGGTTCTGTTAGTAAATCTTTAAGCAAACATTTCTCTTTAAATTTTCATGTTGCAGTTATAAAGGAAGCAGCAGTTTGGATAAAGCAATCATACTGATGGCCACAACCTCAACAGCAGCAAATACAGAAATGAGGAATTTCCTTTCTCTAGAAATATGGTGATTAATTGTCACACATTTATGATTAAAAAGAAATAAAGCCTGTCACTTAAAACCTAGGTCTTAGAGGCTTTATTTATATGACAGTATTTATTAGGTTTTATCTTTTAAGATGGAATCTTGCCATGGGCACAAGTTCATGCACATGCATGCAGTATTATTATCTCTTTTATGCCATAGGTGCTATTGTTATGTGTTATTTTAATGAAAATATAAAAGTCATTACATATTTATGTATGGATATTTTGGAATAAAGCTGTTTATGGGATTGGTGTTTGCTCTGACTAACAGAGAATAAAGAATTCTCCTAGAAAGATGATTTAAAATTTACACATGACAATACATAATTTATAAATTGATAATTTATACAGTCTTAAAAGTACATTTTGTATCAAATAGTGTGAAAATAATTACCTATAAGAAGTCTCTCTCCTTTTTAAATAAAAAATATAAGCAGCTAATCCCTGTATATTTTTCTTCTAGTATTTCAAGTGTCCAGATGATAGCAATGTAGTATGCAGAATCTCCAAAAACTGTGCTAAATTATAATTTGGTCTTTGGAAAGACCAAGCATACCAAAGAACTAAAAGTCACTAACAATCTTTAAGATCCAGAACCCACTCCTGACATAGTAACTCTTTTTGCCCCATCTGATTCAGCTGCCTGCTGGGCAATGCCAAATATAAATGCATCCTTCTTGATCCCAAAGGGAGAAGACCAACCTAAGAACATTGAACTTCAACAGAAGATAGGATGGCACCGTATCATATTTGAAGAAGAGCAACTAATAATACACTAGATATAAAGAGAAACAAAATTAGGAAGACCATGGTATATTCAGAATTCATGACTTTAACAAAAAAGGTTAGTATTGACTAATTTGGTAAGGTTTTTCTTATCTGAACAATTAAAATAGTTTAATTGACTCACAGAAGTGCTGCTGTTTGACAGAGCTAACTCTCTGAAAAACATAAATTCATATTGTAAAATCCAGGTCACCCTCTCTTCTCAGTAATTATGGAATGCATTAGATGTTCCCACCAGAACAGCCAGACTGTAACAGCATTAAAAAAATATTATTTTTTTAAAGCAGAAATTATGCCAGTATATTCTGACTTCACCAGATGAAGATTGAGTTTCTGGATATGACCCAGAAGTGGTTAATAAAAAACCCTTGATTTCTGCGCCCCCAAGAAGATGAGGCTTCATTACAAACACATTATTTTGCTGCTCTTTATGTCAATTTTTGTAGCATAAAATGGCTACCTCTTCTACCTTTTTTTCCCCCTAAAATATTATGTTTACTTATGATAATATGGTATATTTTGGTTGTAGCAGATGAATATATGTTCTAGGCATTCTATTAGACTTCAACAAAACCTGCATTGAAAACATTTTAGTGTAAATCTAAAGACAAGCCCTTAAAATCCACTGATTGTGGTTTAAGACAAATGATGAGGACTGCAGCACAGCAGGTAGAAAACTATCTGGTCATATTTCTACGAAAACCTGTTCTGTCTTGAGACATATTTGTAATTGCACTTGAAATATTAGCTAACAATTTTTATGATTTCAGCAAAAGACTCATGCAATTTACTCTGTTCCTTACAATTACAATTCCTGAGTTGTGCAACAAAGTTTAGGGATTTTTGCTTGTTCATTTTAACGTGGGGATTATTTTAGCCTTTAAATTCCAGTAAATAAAAACCAAAAACCAAACCCCAGGAATCCTAAAAGGCTTGGGGCTTTCAGGAAGAAATTAAAGAATTCAAACTCAAGAATTTCTGAGGGGGGAAAATAGTTTTCTAAAGCCTGACCCAATTTTAAATGCTTTGCTTTTATACTACTGCTTTGCTTCATTTCAGATTTATTATTCCCATAGTAATCATTATGTAACTTCTGCTTTAACAGCTGAAGATTTTCTAGGGAGGCTCAGGATACACAGGCTCTGTATACATTTCACACCAGTATTATAAGTGCTAGGGAGAAAAATAAAAAAGAAGTAAAAAGCCAAACTCACATTACCCCACTATCAACATTCTGGCTCCTAGAAACATTAAGCCAGTTTTAAACAGGCAAATCCTACCCAAAATGAGCAGATTTAGTAGCCATTACCATTATAATACTTTCCCAATAATTAACTAAGCAAGGCCAAAACATTCAGTATTACAAAAACCAGGCTTGCTGTGTTCTAATCACATGCAGTAAATTCACAAACTTCCAAGTAATTTACCTAATATAGCAAACAAAATAAAAGCAGAAATATAAAGATAAATACATTATTTTTCCAAAACCATTAATCATTCCATTTTTTACATTAAACCTCTCCTAAACTTAATTTTAGTTTTTCATTTCATCATTTCCTCAGACAGAGACCAGGTAGCTCTTTATTGCACCCAAAGGATTTCAAGAACTAGAAAATATTATCAACAGGATAGAATATTTACAGCTGAGGTGTTTGATCTATTGCATTACATTTACCCAAAGGCATGAAAGGCACCACCTAGAAAGCAAAAGATAAGGATTCACATTCCTTATTATTGCTCTTTAAAAAAAAAAAATTAACTATGAGCATTAATCTTCTTCCTTGGTAGGAAGAGCAAGAACAAAGAGGAGCAGCACAGGAATAAACAAGCAAGTTGACAGGAATAAACAAGCAAATCAACACTTTTCTATGAAGAAACCATCTAGTGGGTGAAAGGTGATGGCAAACATTACATGGACTTTTTTTTCTGCTTCTATGTCGAAGGGAGAATTATACAAGATTTTTAAAAGTCCCATCTAGCTACATGTTTATGATTCTGTGCTTAGTAGAGCTTCAGGAAGTTATAATGACCAAAGTCTCCACACTGGGTATGCAAGATGTCATGAGACCTAAGAAATAGAATGTTTCTATTGTTCTGATGAGACAACAATATTCTAAAAAATATTTCTGCCACTCCTCCTAAAGGCAGACAAAAATTATTTGTAGCAGCCATAATTCTCTTAAAAGTTTATTTATCTTGCAGAATTTCATGTAAGACCTGCAAAGTGGTGAGATTTTTCCACCTTCACATTCTGCTGCTAACAGAAGAAAAAGAAGCTTGCTGTGACAATTTTTGACTTATAAGATACACCATTAGTTTTAGGCATGACTGTCAGCTTGGGCAGGCTGAAACAGAGAGCCAGGTGTTCCCTGTGGTTCCAAGTCCTAAGTTCTGTGTTTTCTGTTGGAAACTGTGGCAGTCATACTCTTTCAGCAAGACAGAACTCCTGCTCAAACACTGAAACACACTGCAAGACAGCCATTGAACCAAGAGTTAGTTATGTTCTAGACTGAGATATCAAGCATTTGTATGACTCAGATGGTCCTTTTATATTAGAAAAAACTATACACACATACATATACACACTATACAGATGGTAGCATCAGATACATAGATTAAAAATTTTAATTTTTAAAAATATTACTATATTTGAGGCTTTTCTAAGTAAAAGAACCTCTTTGGGAAAACTGCATGCTTAAGTCCAAAGCATTGCAATCTTTGCTTCACTGCCTTGAAGGCAGCCCAAACACATCAGTCAGCTCAGGATGGAAGAATCTCAACTATGACTCATTGGTTGGGGAACTTCTGCCCTCTCCACATCAATAAGAAAATTATTCAGTTATGGTGAAGAGAGGTATCCCTTGTAAAATAGCTGCTGAAAAAATATCTGTATGTCAATTCATACCCTACCCAATCTCCCTGGTGCACAGCTTCAGACAGTGTGTAATCTGTAGATACTTTGTTTTGGTCCAAAAAAATATTTCTATGTAATAAACGGATATATTAGGCTCTTGTTTTTATGAAATTTCTGTATTTGAAATATAGCAGCATCTAGTCATAGGAGCTAGAATGGCAAAGAGATGTGAAAAAGGTGGCATCAGATGATTATGGGATGCTCACTTTGTAGGATTTCTTAAATATAACCAGTTGACTAAGTAACAGATTCTTCATTTTTCATATTCATTCAATACAATTCTTTTATTCATAGAGCAGCCATAGCTCAGATAGACACTGCCACTTTCTCTGCTGGGCTTTTCTGAAATATTGTCTTAGTAATTTAGAAAAGGAAGATTTCTAATGTGTTCTGTTCCCTTACCACTTTAACAACAGTATCATAAGCAAAGCTATCTGACAAATTCCTAACTGAAGAGCTCCACACACACGTGCAGTATGTATTCATTCCTCTTTGGGGAGCAATGAAAATGGGCAAAGACCTACTTTGTGTTTTCTGTATAGTCCAAAGTCAACTCTGGTATTAAAGTACATCTAGTTTTAACTAATACATAAACACTATGGAAGTTACAAAACTGAGGCTTCTTGAAAACAGCTCCCAGTTTAGATGCTGCAAGAGGTGAAAGGACATAGAGTATCAGAGCAGATCTAGTGTTTATTGTATTCTTTTTTGTTGGCCTAAAAGTTTAAGCCTGCTTGTTTCTGACTCATAAGTAAGCAGAGTTATTTAAAGTAAGTAATAATTTCTCTCATCAGAAGTTACAGTAAAAGTATTTCTTTCTAAATATAATTTGCTATGAAACAATTGAGATGTCTGACTTTCCTTAAAGGAATTTCTCTCAATCAAAAATAAGTCTTTGACCTTCAAGCAAACAGGCACAATGATCCCAGTAACAATCTAAATTTATACTTTTGACTAGTTCACAATGGCCACATAAATCACACATCAAGGGTAGGAAGATGAAAAAAATGGATAGGCCACAACTGGCTGGTTGGTGGCTCTTCTATCGATATGGCCCTGTCATCATGGCATCTTCACTGGCCTGGGAGGGGATGCAGATGTAAAATACTGAAACAAAGCTGAAATTCATTTCTCAGGCATTGGGGCATGCTGATTCCTGCAGCAGTTAGGGTATGGTAATCACTGGGATGAACACAGGACAACTCCTCAGTATTTACTTTGACACCCCACTATGATACTCTCCAAAAAGATGAGGCAGTAGAGGTATGCATTTTCCAGATCATTCATAACTTTACCTAAAAAACTTCTGTATTCTGTGTAAACATGTACTCACATGCATGTGTTGGCAGCCAGTGCTACAGGGAAAGAGAAGTGGTGTATGCATACCCACCTTCAAAGTTCAGCATTTGTGTGTGTCTGTATTTTCTGTACTGGTTTTTCATGCTGTGATCAGGGAAAGGAAACACGCTTCCCTGTTCCTGAATGAGTAAAGGAACTCATGTGAGGAAGCATTTAAGGGCAGCCACCTCCACAAGAGGAGGCAAGTCAGGAGCACAGGGTGACCACAACAGAGGCAGGGGCAGTGCCCTCACTGACCAGGGACGCAGGCACAGATCCCCAAACAGGAAAAGCAGAGCAGGTCTGGTCAGAGAAACCAGGGTCAGCCACAGTCCACGATCACCAAAGTCATCCCACAGTGACAAGGCAGGTCTGAGGCTTGGCCAGGAAGGCAAGCCAGTGGGTCAGGTCCAGTGAGGGATGTGGCAGGGCACAGGGCAAGCTGCAGCATAGCTCAAGAGACAAAATGCAAAGGCTCAGCTTAAATGTTCCTCCTAGAAAGGAGGGGGAATGCCTGCAACAAGGCTTCTTCACAGCTTTGACATGGCTGTTTCCACAGCCACCTGATCCAAGGCTACTGTACTAGAGCAGAACCAGCTTTGGGCATGGGAAGCCCATCCCTCTATCAGAGGTGTGTGCAGAGGATCCTGGTACGGGGCGCTGTGCTTTGGTACCAGGAAATATCGAAACACGGGGTGAAAAGTGTGAATTATTCTATTAAACATATGTGGCAACTATCAGGAAAGAAAATATTACTGAAAAATCAGATGTCTGAAGTCAAGAAAAAGAACAATCTAGTGCTCAGACATAACCTAGGATATATAAGACATAACTGAAATATATATGGACTTGTAAAGTTCACTTGTGAGAAAGCTGCATCAGATTCTTAATTAATCTTGAGTTTTTCTGACCTATGAGACAAAGTAATAGCCATGTTCTTCAGGAAAAGAGAAACTTCATCCTACAGAATGAAGATTTAGCAGTTTGCTCACTACACTTGTTTCATAGCTGTCCATGAGACTACTCACAAGCCCACATTGTTCTTTTTTGTTCTGTTCATTTTTTAATTAAATGAAGTCTATTGTATTTGGGAATATCCTGGAAAATGTTTGTGATCAAGTCATTGATGGGTATGTGGGAGCAAACAATGGCCTTTTTAATCCAATATTGTTTATGAAACTAACACCAATTAGGTCCTTCAACAGTAACAAATAAACAAGACCTTCCTTTAAAAGAAATAACACCAACTATTGCAGAAAATACTGAACATGAACTTGCATGAACACATCCACACGAACATGATTTTCACATCCACAAACCAGTCTTGGTTATCACGAGACAGTGATTCCTGTACTGGCAGACTCATTTTGAGTGGCACAATTCTCCCCAGGGCACGCAGGGGGGCTGCGGCAGCAGGATCCTCCTCCCGTTTATCCTTTGTAAGGACCTCTGGCTCTCTTGAGAGACACTAACCTGGTTTAGCCAACATGATGGCTCATTCCTCCAAGCCACCTGACCATCCTACACACCCAGTGACACTCTGTGAGTCAGCTGGCAGTCTGTGAGGCCAGGGCAGCAATTCCAGCTCCTCCCTGAAACCTCCCTGTGCTGGCTCTGACACCTCATCTCCCTACACCAGGGCAGCGTGAGTGTTCCACGCTATTGAAATATTTTAGGACTCCCATGTGTTAGACTCCCTTTCTCTCCTCTCTGAACCTGGAAAACAACCAAATTTTCTTTCCATCTAACCCTTGAAGAGGCTAATGCACAGTTAAAATAACCCTGACTCAGAGCATTTAAGGAGCAATAAAAAGGATTGATTTACACACAGGGATTTAGTCTTTTTTTACATAAATTATTTCATTATGACAAATGAGCAAACAAACCACCAGTGCTCCAAACAGCATATGTTTAGGCTGGTTTAACAAAATGAGCAGTTAAGAAAACATTACTAATATCTGGGAAATACTTGCTTATCTTGAAGGCTTCTTATTTTAAAACTGAATTATTTGTATAGGCATATATATGAGCAAAAGGTTTATAGCATGCTACTTGTTGTTAGGCAGCTGCATTTCTATAAGAAACATTAAATAACCTCAGGTATATAAAATCTATTCAAATAATCTCTGTCAAAGATCTATCTAAATTTGAGACATCCAGGTGGGAAGAAAAAAAGTATGTATACAACAAAGGGAGAAAGATCCAGGATATACAAAGAGCTCTTAGTTTATATAGAAACTGTCGAGGCTCATATGTTTGGAAAACATTTCATCACTGGCTTCACTGAAGGTAAACAGTGATACAATCTAAAGATTCAGAAAATGAAATATATCCAGCTGCCTAATAACAATGACAGCCTAACAGTCTTCTTAAGATCATTTAGTAACATTTGAAAATGGCTACATTATGGTAACACGTGTTGGGTATTTTAAACATTACAATCCATAAGACTTATTAAATAACAACAAACTTTATGTAAGTAACATTAGGTTCAGTGAACTGAAGTTTCTTCTAAAACTTGTGATCAGTCACAAGGTTCTATGACTCCTGAAATCATCATTTCACTTAAAGGGGAATTGTTTCATCCCACCCCAGATATTTACATATTCAAAATGAGCACATATCTGCTTACCATACCTCCTTAACAAAAAGCTACCAAGCCTCACTTCATTTTTCCCTTGTGCACAGTAATTCCTGATGTTGTTTTACATGCCTGCAAAGCAAGCAATAGCATATTGCTCCTCACAGGAAACACCAATGTGTCTGCTCTGCTTGCTTTTGTGTGCTATTTCACCATGACAAAAATAAATATAAATAAATACATACAAAAACTCCCATGTGGTTTTACTTGCTATGCATGATAAAATATGAGCTTTGTATCCAGAAAATAATAATAATAATGCAAAATTTAAGTAAGATCACTCATTGTCTCTAGCGTCAACAGTACTCCAAGATGGAGTTCATGCCTTTGTCTCTCATGTTGTGCTGCCACATTAATGCTCTGCTCTGAGCACTAACCTCCGTGCCCTCAGTATTTCTCAACCTGCAATTCAAAACAAGTGGTGGTAGATTAAAGACAAGACAGAAAGAATGCACTCATAGCCATGAATTACGTATTCAAGTAACTACAGCTGCCACTAAGAAGTTATTTGTCTATGTTTGGGTGGGTGGCTGTCTGCATATGTGTTCTCCACAAGGAGAGTGGTAAAAGAGGAGTAAATTTCCTGAAGAGGCTGTGGGATATCCAACCCTGGATGCAGCTAGGCAAGGTCCTTATCAACCACATTTCACTTGAAGTTGGTATTGTCTTCAGCATGTCGGTCATCCACCCCAGATGACCAGAGGTCACTTCAAATTTCCCTTCTAAATATACTATTCTGTGATTCCACAACATTGTGAGTTTGGCTGATTTCAAGCCCTGACTCACAAACAGTACACAGGCATTAAAATGTGGAGGCTTTCATGCATGCAAGGAGCCAGAGCCCTGCACAGCCCCTGGCAAACACCACTGCTGCCAGAGTCGTCAGCAATGCCACAGTTAATGAAGCTGCAGAGCTCCTGGTTCCCGTGCTGAAGAAGTCAGTGCTGGAAACCTTCCCAACATCAATTCTAATGCAGCTAAGGCTCATGAAATAAATGGCAATCAGCAATGCCAACATGACCACAGCTAATAGAATCTGTCTTGGCACAACACGTTAGCCATGTCAAAAGGATTTGAGTAGGGATGGGCAACCCCCACAGTTACTCACTCCACAGTGGAGACAAGAAAATCTGAGAGATAATATGAAGGGCTCAGACTCAAGAATGTTAAAAGACAATTTTTCACATTCAGAGCAAGTTATAAAGCTCATAAATTTTATGTATCCACAAGAAAACTACAAATTGTCTGTATAGGAACAGTTGTCATAGGATCTTCAATGTCTTCTCATAAATAACATTGTAATTAACAGGAAAACCAACTTCACTGAAAGAAACACTAGCGAATATTGCCAAAGGTACAAATTCAGTAAGATGTTGCATCGTTCAGTCTCATGATACAAGAATCAGATTGTTTAGCATCTTATGACCTAGGAGTATTCTCTGCAGGCTGGAAAAGGACAATGCCTGTTTTTCTTGACCCTAGAAATTTTGCAAGACATTCTTAAGTCAGCCACTGTAATGGAAGAAGCTGTGGAAATCAGAGACTTTGGGCAGTAGGTACATCTCTAAAATGGACTGTGGCAACATGAGTTATTCCTCCACATGAGTTATTCCTCCACTTCAGTGTCAAGAGGGCACAGTGCCCATGAGAGTCCTGGAGGTCAGAGGCCAAGAACAAGTACAGGCCCAAGGAGGTAAGGCAGATACAGCACCTGCAAGAGTCAGCTGTACATTCAGAACCCCGACTCTCTGCAGCTGTAGGTGCTGTCAGAAGGTGCAGTGGTAGCACCTGCGAGGCTCAGGGCAACCAGAATTTAGCAGGATTTGTGGACAATTGTTTGCTGTCTCCATTCATAACTGATTCTTTTGCTCAGACCTTTTTTAGCTCAGGATACCTCATAAAATCTGCAGATGAAATCCTGCACTACGATGCGCAGGACTCCTCCCATTTGCAGCCCCTGGGGCCATGACAGAACTGGGTTAAGACAGGGACAACAATGGAATTAGCCTGGAACACAAATAGGGCCAACATGGTTCAAATAGCCACCCATCACCTTTACAAGGAAGGATTCTGCAAATCCTGTGGGCTTTGCTTCCTCTGTTTGTGGGATTTCAATCCACTGACAGCTCTACACTTAGTTACTGGAACTCTCTGGAGCAGCAGAGATACTCCATGTGTGGGTGGATGACAAGAAGAATGCTTTGAGGAGTCTGTTCTCTGGAGGCAGATTGCAGCAATTTAAAAGAAAAATTTTTAAAAAGCAAAACAAAAAGGGGCAGACTGGGATCCTCATTCATGGAGGAACTAAAGAGATCTGGCACTAAGAGGTGACAAGCAAAGTAATTAGAAAATAATTATTTTAAGGGAGAAAGGGATGTAAAAGAGTAGAAGTGAGTCAAGATAATTTCAACAGAATGAATCATAAAAAAGTAATATATAGTTCCTGTTGTACTGGGTGACTGAGAGGGATAGGCATGCTCCTAACAAGACATTAGCAGGATCTTAACAAGATCTTTGCTCCTGCAGCCATTAAACAGGGGAAAAGCACAGCAACCAACACTTTTCTATCTTCCATTCAGAAAGCTTTTTGAAAATTTCCTTTCACGGTCACTTTATAAAACCTGTAATGGGCCATGTCAAACAAAAACCCCAGTGTCACACAAATTCAATCAATGGTGACTGAACAACAACACAACAAAAATACAAATGCAATTGTCTGTTAATCCATGTTCAAGTTTCCATGCCAGGAAATGCAAGGCACTGTATATGTGTGTCTGCTGCAGTGCCCACTGTCTGCTAAAACCCATTTATCTAGATATTCACACAGACATAAGATTGAAGAAACAAGATCTCCATACATATACAAGCCATCTTTTCCAAAAACAAAAGGACAAGCCACTGACAGGAAAGTGCATGGAATCTTATTAGCCTGACAGTTTGTGTTCCCATATGACATTTCAAATGCTAGAATAACACAAAAATGCTGGTTTACACTATAAAATCACAGTGAGGTTCAGGCTAGATTTAATGATTATATCTTTGTTCATGATACAAGTGCAAGAAAAAAAAATTATACCAGTCCTCAAAATCAGATTTGGTGAAATGAATTTCTGTTTTTAGGACCCCAAGCTTGCTCACTTCTAACAGAATAATTTGTTCAAGTTCTTTGTCCTACTACTTACTTACTATTATAGTAATACCACTCAGCAAAGTCAAATATTATTTAATCCACATTTAAATGACAATAGGTCTAATTTGTTTCACTGCCTTTGCAAACACTGGAGTAAAGTTTCCTTATTTTGCATTAGTTCTTGATGCTTCTATCCTTTATTACTGGAATAATTTCCCTTTATTCACACTTAAATATGACTCCTAATTAAAATTCCCCGCGTTTGCTTTTTTCCTTCTATGAAACTGTTCATTTTTCTATTTTCATAACATTCTATATCTCTTTTTAAATGTTTTTTTTCTGACTGAAATGTATACACGAAATTTAGAGGTAAGCTTGTCTTCTGTGTAGGAACAGAGCTCAGTTTATCTATTTCCAGAAAGGGAACAACAGAAAGTAAAGTCTGATTTCATACTAGGATGGCAACATCTACATGTATAGACCTGAAAGATAAGAAATTTCTTTTTAAAGAGAACAGACTACTACTTCTATAGAATTTTAAAGTATTTAAGAAGTTGACACAAGAAATAAAGAAAAGTCTGGCCTGAAAGTAAATTCCTAGTTATCTTGATTAAATGTCTCTCCAGGGAATTTGTAATTTCTTGGCAGTAAAGTAATGGGCTTGTTATTTTGGGTAGTTTTTTAAATCTGAAGAAAGATCTTGGGGTTTGTGATTAAGGCTTAAACAATCTAGATTCTGTGCTGGCTCCACCATGTAGCCCAAATGTCACACCAGGTAATCTGCCTGATGTCTTCAAACTTCAATTTTCTTTCCATAAAATGAGAATGTTTATTTTCTCCCACCAAAATATTCATCTAGTCTGCTTTAGTGTCCATATAATTAAGTCACTGGGGCAACTCATAGAACCAAAAGTTCATTACTCACTCGTTTACTCCTGGTCTGGGTTTTAAACTGTGAAGTCTGTTACTTCACTTGAATATAACTAGCATAACAAGATATAGAAATCATCTGAAGGATCTGAGAGCTGCAGGCAGGCAACACTCCAGAAATGTAAGAGTCCAGGGATAAGAGATCTTAACTTTTCACCAAACATTTTCCTTCTGTAAGAGAATGAAGTACTTTAAATTGAAAAATAATTTTGCTATAATGTCTCTAAATAAGTGGTTAAACTCTCCCCATCACAATGGGATGGTTTTTTTTCCTTTGTCTCATAAAACCCTTACCTACATTTTTCAGATTAACTGTTTATTTCTCATCCAGCCATGATTCCAAAACATGAAAAACAAATAGTATTCACATTCACATTTTCCCAGTGCCAATGGTTTAAATGTTACAGGCATAACCATGCAGCTGACTCTCCATGAACATGCAGTGTTACTGTTCAAACGCCCTTTATGCTGTGCAATGGAAGCACCAGACTCTGCATAAAGAAAGCCAGGTTCAGCACTAGCTCTCTCTATCGGATTGAAATGACAGCTCACAAAATTTTGAAATTGGCAGAATTTTGAAGAAAAATTCACTATAACAAAAAATTTGTGTATTAAATAAAATCAAAAGTCCTTGAGTACATTCAGCTGGTCCATGAAAGTTAAAACTACTATGATAAAGTAATGCTGGATGATATTATTCTGGCCAACAAAGTTCATTAAGGACATTATTTCTGTCATTGTACAGACAGATAAAAAAAGAAGAAAAGGGAAAATAACTATTTTCCTACATGCCTTACTAGTTGTAGATTTAAAATTAACGCCAACACCGAGCAATACAAAATTATATAGAACAGCTCTTTGGAAAATTACAAGGCAAAAAGGTGGCCAAGGACCAGAGACCACAATTGCTTGACTGTTTTCATGCAGTTTCAACCGTGTTTATTTTCTCCATGCCCAGTGACATGAAACATTCAGGAAGACTTAGGAATTGCATGGAGCTTTCACTCTGAGAATATATGTGAAATACTCAAATATTCAAGGACAGGCAACATGATCAAAAAACAATGTAATTTGAGATGCTACAAAGTATATTCAAAAGACAGCGTTGATGCACAATCACCAAATAGTGAAGGAGTTTGAGATATGAAGTCGAAGGATACACACATGTTTTTCTCATCTATGTTCCCTGAACCATTTGTAAGAGCTTCCCTTCAAAGCAAGCAATGCATGGCACATCTTCCTAACAAACAGACCAGATGGAGCAACTTGTTTACTATGCAGTGAGTGTTTGCTTCAGATCTACAAGTGCAGAAAGAAGATAGCCTGAATGTGTAGGTCACAGGTGAAGCAAAAAGCAGCATATGGCAATCCCAAAACCACAACGCAGCCAGAGGAGACTCTTTCAAAAAACTTTGAAGAAATAATTCCCATCATTGCTAAGAAAGGAGTAGGTGGCAGGCAGTTTGCATTAGCCAAGACAACCCAATACAAAAAACACAAAGCCTGAATTACCATCTTGGCAACAGAGAAGAGAGGGGTGCTTTTAGCAGGCAGCAATTAAGCATTTGGCAAGCATCTGGAGGAAAGGAAAGGGTGGGAGTCGAAGATAAGGCCAGTATCATAGGTCCAGATAACAGAGGAAGATAAAGACACAATGAGAAATACACAGCAGAAAAATAATGAATTCAGACAGCAGTGCATCATTCACTAGGACCAACAGAAGAAACAAGCAGAAGAGCAGAGATCTCTGAAAGCACACATTTGGAGCAGAGAGTCATCTCAGCAACACTGACAATCATCAAATATTGTGCAGAGGCAGTAACACACCTGCAAAAGCAGATGATTAACTTTTTGGTCAAGGAGAAACAGAAATAAAGGAAGTTAATGAATGAACTATAAATGATTTTGGAAGAAAGCAGGAGAGAGACTCTTGGAAGTAAAGGTACAATACAGGTGAGAAACGGTGACAGGAGACTTGGACAAGGATGTTTCAGGCTTAGGGACTAATAGGTGGAAGAGAAACACTTGTCAATTTAACAGAGTACCTCTACTTTCTTAAATGAAGCAGGAGTAAACCTACTAAGTGTGAACAGCTTGCCTTGTCCTAGTTAATTATTTAACCTTTACTTCTTGCTGAGGGTGAAGTATTAAAAGCATTACAGGTGCTTCATAATTGCCACTGGTTAATAGAAGAAAGGGACGTGATGAAATACACATTTAGAATTTAGTCTCATTTTATCTGTGTGTTTAATTTACCCTCTGCATTTCCTTTCGGTAAATAAAAGTATTTTGCTTCACCTGCTACAGCACACAGCAACACTAAAGGCTAATCCAATAGTTCAGCATGGAACATCTTTCTTTTCTTCATGCTATTAAGAAGAAATCTTGGAGCTTGCTTAGTCTTCCCATGATTGACATTACAGACGTGTAACTGGCAGACAAAATCAAACAGCTTAAGACGAAAATGTTCACACTGGTAGGTCATGGGGAGCACAGAAACTTACCAGTTGCTATAAAGTTCACTCTGGAACAAAAGCTCAAATGAATTGCACTGTGTCGAGTCAAACAAAAGAAAATACAAAACTAACAAAACCCCCTTTTGCCTCAGTGAGCCCCAAGACCAACTCAGGATCTTCTCTGCCAAAGACAGCATGCAGTGCTGCACACTCTCATGACTCGACTGCAAATCTTGCTTTGTTTAATGCCTCCACTTCTCAGGTCAAGAGATTTCAATAAAAAGCTACATGTTAAATGTTCATGTGAAGAAAAATATTTAGTCATAGAAGTGCAAAGAAAAAATATAGCTATTTGGGTATGTATTAACTAAAACCTAGAAACTAATAAAAAAAAAACCCATGTTACTTCCAACAGATTGTTTTCTGCTGATCTCACTGCATGCAAGAATAAACCTTATGGTATCTGAATGCTCCAAGACAACGTTACAGGGAATTTCTGAAGCAACCACCATTGATCACTCCTGTTATTGACCCACTGAAAATGCATATCTTACTAAAATTCCAATTAAGCTTTACTTTTAGTACTTTCCCTAAGTAACCTTTAGAAATCCTGTGAGGAACACCACATTTCTCCTCCCTTCTCTTGAAATAAATGAAGCTTCTTCATATTCACAAGCACAGGACAGCAATTCTTCTTGCTTCCAGCAGAGAAACAAAATAACAGAAGGCAGCAATAGAGATTGAAGACCAAATAAAGATTAATGGCACTGTCTATTTGTTCATTAAAAATTCCATGTGTTCATCTGTATTAGGTCAGCTAAAGCTGCATTTAAAAAAAAAGCCTTTCATAAGGATTTGTTCTTTTCCCATGTACAAATTGCTAGGGGTCTGATACATGTGAAGTATAAAGTGACTAACAAGAATTTAAAGGTTAAAACATTATCTACTTCATACAAGAATTGTTTAGATGAACCAGATCAATACTTCTAAGTGCTTTCAAAGAAGGAACGTTAAAATGACTCAATGTTAATAAATTATCACTTGAAAGAAGAGCACAGGTGTACTAAACAAAGCAGGTTGGAGCACTCTGAATTCACCTTATTCATAAACAAATATTTTTCTCACTTTGAATGTCTTCACATTTTGAAAACAAACTTACTGATATTGTCTTTCAATCCTTCCCTCATGTTTTTAATGGCTAAATTTAAAACATTTGCTTTTAAATTGGGAAACCGGTGTCTGGTAATTGAGCTGCTGAAATGGAAGAAAGTGTTTAGCTCCCTTGAGTTCCTGTCTTCTTTGACCACTGACCAAATTCAAAACTGATTAACAAGCAATTAGGCTATCTTAGCTATGTTAAAATTAGCCATGGCCAGTAATGTATGTTATTTTTGAAATAATGATGCTTAGATTTTCAAGGAACTTTATGTTAGAGAGCGTCTAAACCCAGTCACACAGAAATGCAAAAAAATTAGACATTAGTTCGAAACACACAGGTACAAAAGGTCTGTTTGAACAAGCTTCTCTCTTGAGATGATTTAATAATCCAGTAAGACTGTAACATTTTACAAAAACAAAAAAAAAATCCAATGTTCTTCAAGAAACACTGTGAATATCTACTTCAGTCAAAGGAAGTTACTCGTGTCCTACAACATCATAAGTAGAATAGGGAATAAAAAAATGCAGCACAGAATGAATGCAATATTATATTAAGGTACTTAACAAGCCCACCAAAGTGCTCCTTGTTCATATGAAAAAACCTGAAAATGCACTAAAGTCTCATTTTCCTTGGTTTTCCAAAAAATCAAATACCAAACTGAATCTATTCAGTAAATTCATCTCTGCAAGTAAGCACTGTGTGGATTGCAGTGGTACAGGGAAAGAAGAGCTGTAAACAACAGGAAATCTTCAGAGACTGAACTGCTTTGTATGCTTTTCATCTGTCATTTAACCTACATTTTATATATTTTATTCTCATCACCTGCGTATCTCCTGCACTTCTTATATTGTGGATGTTGAACTTATGACTGAATAGAGACATTCAGGAATAGGGGTTGAGTTGGAGTTTGTCCCCTAGAGATCCAAAAGCTAATGCTATCAGGTCAAACTTATCACTGAAACTGAACTTACTGAACTCCAGGGTGTATTTTACCTCAGTTTCAGCACTGCCCTAGGCAAAGTCCTTCAAGCAACAACAAAGAACTCCCACCATGCAACCACACTATTATCCTCTTTTATTCATCCACAGAATGCCCACTCCTTATGTTATTGTGCATTGACTATTAACTTTTTGGAAATTAGCAAAGAGGTAGGAAGACACAGCATCTCTAGCAGAAAATTCCTAAGTAGCAGAGTTCATAGAAAAATGTCATAATATATATGATCATATCATCTTAGAAGGCTTCAAGAGATTTAGCAGAAAAAAGAAGTATGAGACACAGCATTCTTATTTCATACTGATACTCTAAAACTGTTTTTTATTATACAGAACAACAAAGAAGGACAACTCAAAGAGGTGTTAAATTGTCAGTATGCAAACATCTAAAGCTTAATTTTTTCTTCCAGTTTGAATGAGCAATCAAATTAGTCCCTTGGTCTGAGCAGACAGCCAAGCATGTCCACTGGAACTGGTTTACTCAAAAAATAGCACCTTAAAGCTAATTGATGTGATAGCTATCAATGAGTACATATGATTCCTGCCATAGGTATGCTAGCATGCTTCTGATTAGATGGGTATCTTCTCAAGCACAATTGAATTGAATTTATACAGAAAGCGTTCTGCAAAAACTAAAGAGCTGTAAAAATTATCTTACTCTTCCAAAACTCTGAGCCCTCTTTCAGACTCATAGAATCTATAGTTGCAGACTTTTCCATCTCATCTCATTAAAAAAAAAAAAAAAAAGCATTTGGTAGTTACCAAAAGCCAAAAAAAAAACCAACAGAAAAAACCCCCAAAACCACAAAAAACCCCCAAAACATACAATAAACACCAACACCACTTAACTTAATGCTCTATTATTTGTGAGTTTTGCAGGCAAAACGTTCCCTGGAAGGGCCCAAGTTACTCTAAGATACAGTTTTCCACCATCCATTATCTGAAATTGTCAGAAGACCACAGGCTGAAACTGCCTCTGGACTCTTCCCCAATTGATTGACAGGTTTATCAGTGGTATCACCGGAATGGAGATTTCATCATAAATCCTGTGTGACTTCAGGGCGTGTAGATTAATAAAGGCACATCATATACTGCAAAATTACAAAGCCTTTACAAGGAACAGCCAACAGTTCTCTTCGAGAACTCTGGACAGATGGCAGGATTTGACTATCACTAAATCAGCTTAGTCAAATACATTATTAGTTCTCCAGCCCAATATTTGCTGTGTATTCCCAATGAAACTGCTGAATGAAAAAGGCAATGTGTCAAGTTTATAGCAAGTAAACATCAGAAATCCATTTTTCTCCAAGATCAATTTCCTCCTGATGCGCTAGAAAATTACACAAATTACAAAAAAAAAAAGCTCCTCTTGAAAAAGCAGCTCATTACAAAACAATAAAGATCAAAACCTAAACTCTACTTTTTTGTGCATTTGCTATTTAATCAAGTGTCTGTTAAGCTGCTTTTTTTGCGACTATGGAGTATTTCAGGAAAATCTGGAGGTCAGACTGACTGCCAGAGAAAACCCACATCAATGAACAAGCATAATGGATTTTCAGGTATCTAAAATAACAGGTCCCTCAAAGGCAAGAGTGCAGCTTCTCTGCAAGATAATTCCATCAGCAAGGGATGAGTGCTTCACTTATCAGAACTGCTACATAATGCTCAAGCACAAATGAATGCTTGAAAGAAAAGATGCATGATTCTGCTTTGGTTTCTAGAAGGCAATTCAGAGCTCTTGTTAATTTTCCTCTTAAAAGCACATGGAATCAAAACCTTTCATAGGATTACCAGATTTGTAACAAAGCATTCACAAAGAAATGTATTTTTTCAGTACATAATGAAAACTTAGTTTGATGGAATTCACATGCATTCATATTTTACTAAAATAAATAATTCTCAAACATTTTTGCCTGTCCTCTGTGCAGTGACATTTCTTCTCCCTTGTCACCATAAGGTGAATGCTCAGGAAGGAGAACAAAGTGACTATTACTGTGCATGACAAGGATTGTTTGCTGCAGCAATTACTCTGCAATCAGAATGCTACTTTTGTTTATACCCAACAAGGATTAAAATATGAACCCTAGATATTACCATATGCTAAATACACATTTTACACTGCTTGAAT
>WBNO01006603.1:20220-35101 GCA_013400575.1 Peucedramus taeniatus
TATGACACCTCTTTTGAAATCCTAACATTCTGTGCTATTAAATACCTGTTCTCATTTTCATCTGCATGAGAGAGGTGATTAATTTTATTTGCATCAATACACTGAACTAACAGGTATATTCTCATTTTTATGGCAGTAAACGCTATATTCTTATAAGCTGTATATTTATTCCCTTTAATTATTATCTAAAATACAGTCAATGCTTCAAGTTTCCAATGAAAAGGTTAAAAAAATTAGCTCCATAGACAAGTACTGTGATTTTCAATATATGTTAAGATTTTTAATAGTGATACCAAGAGTTCATGAATAGAATTTGCATAGACAGCACACAGCCTCCCCGAAACATTTCTACAATTGATTTCTTCTGTGATTTGACTTGGACTGAATGGTGTTGAGTAATTTATTCACCATTGTTTGGGACAGGCTATTTAATTCCCTTCTGACTCCTAAGCAACGTGAGAGGTTGTGTGTGTCTCTGTGTTAGCGCATGTCCTGGTTAACTGCGTTAATCACACACAACAGGCCTGTGCTCACTTAGGTGGGTCTTTTCAAATAGATGGCAATTAAACCCTCCTACATATGAATCACTTCACATTCACAGAATACTTTCTATGTGAGCACTAAATATTTACAAATGAGGCTGGCATATTTTATATAATTTCACCACCTCGGCTGAGATGACTAAGGGAGCGCTATCATTATGTACATAACAGAGTTATAGGCAGGTGCAGATTAAACAAGGTCACCTTATTCTTTATTCCCATCCTCCTATTATGGCTGTGGCACCTGGACTCTGAACTTGACACACCACTCATATTGCTGGCTTGAAATAAAAGGTGTCCCAATTCTGGATACATTACATGTTTTGTAAAAAAAAGTTATGATTGTTATTCGTTAAGATTTTAAGAAGTTTCCCACATATCCTAGCATGTTCATTTAGGCCATGCTCTCTTCCACAGGAATCAAAAAAATTGAGATCAGCTGTCTCTGCTGAATTCCTACTTCTAAAAACACAAACATCATTAACTTCAAGTCTAACGCTGCAACCCCAAAGGAATTTTGGAGGAGGAAAAAGTTACTGACTCCTTCACAGCCTCCTTCAAAATGACAAAGATAAAGAGAAGAGTCAATATGATAATGGTCACAGTGCTGCTTATTAGAGACATTCTAAAGTGAAGCCTCTGTCTCATGGGAAGCTCCAATCTGCTTTTCAACTATCAACAAATACACTTTAGGAAGATCAAAATTAGAAAACTCTTCCCATGGAAATTGAAATATAGCATATTGAACTGACTCTTACTAGACATTTTCATTTGAAGCAAAAACACATTTACTTTCCCAAAATGAAGTATTTTATGTTTTCTTAAAAACATTTTAACAGTAGTTTATTATCTGTATTTTTAGTGTTAGGGCCTTTGATTACCTTCCTTTTAAAAAACACAAAGCAAAATTGTAAACGTATTTACTATGCAAAGCATATGACAACTAGATTATAATTTGTAAATAAGGCACTAGAATTGTCAACTGAGATTTTGCAAATCCTGAAACAAATGCAAGATGCATTTGTTTAAACCAAACCACACAAAGCAATAAAACATGCCTACTTCCAATTTCTGTACTTCCATCAGTTATGAATTACTCCTTACTCTCTGTATCCTGCAGAAAGAACACTTCTGGTCTTATTATTATTAATAATACTTGAAAACACCTGAATAGTGTTAGCATTTTACCATCTGTAGTTGAATTTGCTGGCCTTTCATTTTGTCTTTATAACCAGCCATCATCATGCAGAGTTTATCTACGAATAAACCACTTGGTAACAGCACTTTGTCACCTTCACATATATTATTGATGAGGAAGCTGACAAGCTGCCAATTAAGATACTCCACCACTTGTCCCATCTCCAGGCTCAGCCTGAGGTACAGATGGAAAAGTCGAAGTGAAAACTCAGTTTTACATTTCAAAGAAAGTTCAAAGGCAGTGAGAAAAGGCTGCCCTGCAAAGGACACGGAAATTGTATTTATAGCCGGAAAGGTTTATTTGAGTAGACTGTATTATTTACTCTGTATGATAATAAAAATTAGACTGTGAGTCCACATCTTGTTCAACTAGATGTTGTACTTAGTTTTGCATTCAGTCCTGGATTAAATCTATGAATCTGACATATAAAACAATCACAACACTAATCACAGTTCAATATCAAAAATACACATTTAAATAACAGTCAAGATATAAACCAAGCAGATTTAAGTGGATTTGTGTTTCTATTGTAACCTCAGCAAGACATACAACATTTCTTGGACTCCAAAACATTGCCAAGTGATAAATTAAAGGTCATGCCAAAAGTATCTGAAATCAGGATGCTTTTAAATGAACAAGCAACCCTGAGATCACTTATATTCTCTGCTTCCACCCAAATTCTCAGGTTGTGAAAAATCACCAAGCCATTCCATAAACACTAAGCATTTATTCCATGACTGATTAGTCCTTTCTAAATCAAGTACAACAGAAAAATTTGTCCAACAGAAATTACCTACATTAAATATTCTTTAAAATACACATATGTTTTTAAGAGATTAATATCAAATGAGATTACACTGGCTGCATCGCAAATCTTTAATCTTGGTTTTGAAAAACCACACAGCCTTTCTTTCCTGTATTTTTGAACATGAGACTAAATATCCCATGTTAAGACACACTTATCAGCTGCCAGTGAAAGTCATAAATACAATAAACAGTACAACTTTGTAATGATAACTCCACACTGTAAGTATACTACATCTACACTATAAGTTAATGAGAAAGAGCTGAGTTAAATCACTACTAAGAGAGAACACAAAATACTTCTCTTACCTCCATTTCTGTGCAGTGTAAACGGCCTGATTTATCTGTAAGAGAAAAAAAAAAGTTTTCAGATAAAGAGATGATGGAAGAACAGAACTAAAAAGTTGAGTCATTTCACTTTTTTGAGTAATTGCCAAATATTCCTTGTCTTACCTGAATCACACATTTCAAGAATGTTTTTATTATATATGCATCATGGTATTAACAACAAGAAGGCCCTACCCTTTCTATCTGGATCCTTTACAATACTGGCTTTTAAAAAGATGTGTCTTTAATGCCTGGCTTCATTATTTAAATCGTATGATTGATGTTTGGCCATAGAGGGAGTATGAAAACATGTTGGCTTAAATTAAGCAGTAGCAAATAGTTATTTCAAGAGAATAAGCAGCATAAATTCATAAACTAGGGAAAAGCCACTGTTTCATCTGATACTTCTGGGATTTCAAAGAGTTCAACAGAAATATGAAGTTCAAGCAAATTAAAGCTAAAACATTACTGCACTATTTTTGTAAGTCCCACTTGTCAGTTTTTGCATTTCCTCTGAGTTCAGAAACATCACTTTGGAATGAGTATAATAAAGAAAAATTAAGCTTCTGAACTGTTTCACTGAATTGAAGTCTCAGTTTTTTGAAACACAAAACAGTTTTATACCAAAGTGGCTTGACAGCTTAGCAAAAAGAAGATTGAAATTTCACAGTGCATTAGGAAAGTATCTTGTCACTAAAAGCAGCAAGTTTATAATTTTGTATTAATAATCCTTATCAAAGTAGGGTCAAGGAATCCTGACAGGATGATTTCCTCCTGGGAAAAATATTCAAGGAAGTTAATTGTTCCACAGAAATCTATCAATTTTGAAAGGGGATCTACCCAAAACTTTAATTTCAAAACACATGGATATAAAATTTTACATTTTTTGTCTTAGCTTTTCAGCTCCATTGCATTCACACTGCTGGTTTAGAATTTGCAGCTTTGGACCCAGTAGCATAGAGCCTACAAAATGCATGACATAATTCTGAGACCTCATGTACTCAGAAACTAGAACAGGATGCATTTGCTTGACTGTGCATGTGTACTCTAAGAGCACATGTTCAGGTGATGATTGGGAAGGACTTATTGCAGTAGTTTGGAAAAGCCTGTGGTTTGTACCCATAACTGGAAGGACTGTTTTATCAGACTGGCTGACAAACCCAAGGAAGCTCAACCAACTGGCTGGCACAATGTTTGCACAGAGGAGAGACTGCACTGTCTTCATATGACAAATGTGAACAGCATGCAAAACACTCAGCTCTGGGAAGAGTCACCTGTACAGAAAAACCTACATTTTCATCCTGAACTGATCACCTTCCCTTTGAAACTAAAGGTTAAACACATCCTGAATGAATAGGGAACACCCACCTAACAGAGTGAAAGTTCTTTACCTTCTTTTTGAACTGTTGCCAAAGCAGGCTAATGCTTAGCACTGGTGTCTGAGTTCAAAACCAAGAACAGAAGAGTGACTTAAAAAGGCTTTTGCATCACACATTATCTTTTCAAAAGGACTTCATTCACTTTCAGATCCACATAATAAATTTCTTGGTGTCTAAAATGGTAACATTCACATGATTGTTACAAACTATAAACAGGGGAAATTTGCTGAGAATGTTTTTTAACTGCTAGGATTATTAGCAGATTTATTAGCTACTTTTGTGAAATCAAATGACAGGTGACCAAAAAAATGTATTTTTCTGATAAAAGATGATACAAGATTAATTCAGAGAATTGTAGTCAAGACAGGGGAAGAAAAAAAGCACATGCTGTCTTTAAAAAGACATTACTTTTTAAAAAATTACTACTTCATTAAAAAGTACTAATTTTAAACCTATAGCAATGCAGTGCTTACACGAGGCCACCAATCTTTGCAATCACTGATAGTTTAAAATATCTGGACTTGCATCTCCTATGGCCTAAGGGAACAGGAGCCAAGCTGTCCACTAGATCCTCTGAGTAGCACCAAGTACTCATTGCTGCACCTCATAGCAGTGCTGAGATCCTATGAACATCCTTTTAGCAGGACTCCCAAACAAGTCCTGAAGCACAGGAAACAAATAAATCAGCCCAGACCAAAACAAGAAAGATAAAATTTTAATTTCTGTAAGTAACAGCAAGAAGCTTATATTGCAGCTCCTTTGACAAACTTCCATGAAAGCTGTTCCTAAAGGAAAAACACTCAAACTCTGGAGTAATTTTTTTATTATTCAACTCAACTATTTATTCCTATTTACACCAGCATTTTAAACCCCAATAGTATTGTCATGTGTGCACGTGCTGGGGCAGGAAGGGGGAATAACAAGTCTTTCATGCACCCAGACAGTATCCTAGTTGGTGCAAGTGACTGACTTACAACATTTTAATATACACTGCATTATGGTAATTATTAACCATTCCATATGCCTCTGTACCCTGAGAGCAGCTATACACACAGCAGATTTCCCAAAGCTGTTCACAGTCACTTGTGGACTCCCTCCATTGGGAATTTACTACATTTCTGAAGAGATCATTAACAACACTGTTGATGCACTCACATGCATCTATCAAGACTGAAATGAATTTGCTTTTATATGGCCCCTGCAAGCCAATTTATTTATACTGGCTTTATCTACAGTGGCTGGGAGTAGAAATTTCTTCTCTCTTCAGCTGACATGACTGAAAAAGCAGTAACTCATAAATGTAGCCTAAGGGTCACACTCCCTTCATTAGCACTGGAGAAAAAAATTTCCCCATAAGTCATAGAACAGTCTCTGTCTCCAAGCAGGATGAACTGCTTCTCTGGTAAACAGGTGAAGCTCTAAAAAACTATTTCAGCTGCTGATTCTTAACATAAATGCAGACTTTTCCAGGCTTCATAACCATTCAATTAGATATTCATCTGTGCAGCATTTGTACCACTCTTACTGCCAAAAAATATTCAACAGTAATTTTCCATGACAGTTTTCAAATAAAAGCTAATGCATTCATTACCAGTAAACAGCACAACTTTAACTGTCAGCTTCAGCTTATAAACAAACTACGGTTTGGAAAATTGGATTATTTTTCCCTCTCAGTTTGTTGAAATGCAAATACTGAAGAGTTTTTGAAAGACGGAAAGTGACTTACATAGGAGGTTTCCTGTATTTCTAAAAACAGCCTTCAGAGAGACACATTTGACAGAGAATAGAAAATTAAAAAGAAACCCCAAACCTTCACATTCATTTTTTGTTCTTGAAAATTTCTATTTGAAAAGTATTCTTCTGCCAAACTCTCAGCAAGAGGAGTCATGACAAACATTCCTCAAGCACTAGGGAAGACTGTCTCATCCCTTCAGGCAGGAACTCCCTGTACTCCTACCAATGGTAAGAAGCACACATTTAAGACTGAGTCTTAAAAGCAACATAGGTAACTCAGTATGTTAGAATGGACTGGCCCAGGGTATTTGTAGGATAGGATGTGGGATGTGCCAACCCATCTGCACTCCTCTATCCAAAGAAAAATCAAGCTACTGAGTTGACTTTAGTGATGTGACACCACAATCACACAGCCACCATTTTAGTTATAATCAGCTGCTCTAAGAGTCCTGCAGCTCAGAGCATCTCCCTAGCCTTCCTCTAGTGTCTCAGACTCCTCTGCTCACATCCACAGGCAGTTCCTTCAAGACAGCTTCTTCCAGAATTGAAATGATAAGCACTGATTTTTCTGGCAACATTGTGGATGATGCACATATTGGCAACAAATCTGAAACTCATTTTGTGTTAAAGATTAATATTATAATTAAATGTCACAGCCACTTCTGCAGGTTTGGAGTGAAATCAAGCTGCTGTTGCTACAACAACAGAACTCAAGTTGCCCTCAGGAATGACAGACACTGCCTGTATGTACTGGAGGACAGTGGAAGAGCATGAAGAAAGAACATAAGGGCTACCCTAGGGAAAGGGAGCAGGGAAGAACATGAGAGTCACTAACTCAAGTTCCTTGAGTTGAATGGTCTTCAGTCATGCCCCCCCAAATTAACAATAAACTGAATTTGTATTTCCTTTTTAGCTTTTACATCTTCGAGAGACGCCGTTGTTACAATTGTGAGCTTTTCTTTGCCCTTAAAAGAATGAGGACTCCTCAAGTGAAAAATAAAAAGAAATTCAGACTCATGTTTAAACATCCAGAAACTGGAGTTTTGGTAACTTTGGAATTACCAAAAACTGGAGATTTGGTAACTAATCTGACCAGTTTCAGATTAGTAACTAATCTGAAACAGGTCAGATTAGTTACCAAAAATGACAAGTTCATTAATACAAGAGTGAAGACAAGCACCAATAAAAGGAAAGGGAATGAAAGATGAAAGCAAAGGCAATCATGCCACAAAAGGAAGAGAGAAAAATCTGCAAGGAATGGGATTTGTAATTAAATGAAGGGAGAGGAAAATATTGATGTAGAAGTGAGCCGGGTTGAGGACAGACAGTGAAAACTTGTAAGATAAAAAGAAACAGGGAAAAAAGTAAAAAAGGTAAAGACAAATACAGGCAAAGGATATCTTAGGAGTAAGACACATCAGGATGCAGGGAAGATGGTCAAAAAGAGCAAGGACATGAGGAAGTGGAAGGAAGCAGAACTGGATTAGCAGAGGTAATCAGAGACCCCCTCAGAGCAGGAAGCACAGAGACCCAAGTTCTTAAGAAAAATACTTAGGCTTTGAGAATCAACATATCCTTCCTTTAAACTGTAATTAGAAGGTAACAAGAAATGGGATGACGTTTTAGAGCTTGTGGCTTTTTGGATATGACTCATGATTTCTGTATCAGACTACAGCTGATGACTTAGTAATTATATGCCTCATTTTTCTGCTTAGGAAAGGAAAGAGAAAACTGTAAAAATTTTAAGAGAATACAAGGAAAATTCTTAGAGAGGTTTCTAGACCAATGGCAATCAGGAGTTTCCTTCCCTGTGCCAATCTTTTTCATGCCTTCTTTTTTCTCCACTCAACATTTCATGGAAGTTACTTCTAATTTTGAAGTCACAAGCACTTTTTGTCTATTGCACAAAGTAAAGGTAATGACTAAGAGGTCTTCTGTATTAATACCCTATTAAATTTTGTAATAAAAATATTTTAAATTTCAAATTAACAAATCCATGCTACCTTAGTGCCACCTCCTAGCATATAATTATATGGTCGCTCTTTGTCTTGTCTCATTTCTATTCTGCACCAGGCTGTGATCAACATAGGATTTTTCTATGTTCCACTGCTTGCTCTCTTTAGCAAACCTGTAAGCTTTCCTTGGGATCACATCAATTTTTGTTACTCTAAGATAAATACTGTGGTAATTCTGCATCTTCAAGTACTGCTGGACTCCATTCATAGCTGCCAATCTCTTCTGTAGATGTTTAAATAAATACAGATACTGCACTCATCCTCCTCTGGCCTGTACAGGTATCAACTCTTCCCAAAAAAAAGTGTGAATTCGCAGAGTTCACGGGTCTTGATTTTTATTTTTTAGAATTTCTGTTACTCTGATCATATTCCAATTTTTCCTGGAGCTACCCAATTGCCTGCTCATTCAATACGTATATGTGCTCCTGGCAGAACTGTGACTCCATTCAAGTCATCAGCAGTTTCTCCCATCATTTTTGATGGATCCAGAGCTTCAAGCCAGTTACAGCTTTTCTAAACTGATAACTCAGCACTACTGGATCTGTTAAGAATTGTCACCAGCTGTTAATAAAATATCTCAAGTAAATGGAAAAGGAGTTCTCTTAATTCTTCTCTACCTCAGCTACGTCTTTGCAGTCTTGTATTTGCACAATACAAAGCAACTCATCTCCTTTTGTTCCTCTTAAAGTGCACAGTAATAAAATACAGTAATGCAATCACAGCTGCATGTGTCATGCAAGCTGTTTTTAAGGTTTTACAAGGAATAAAACAATATTGTCTCCTTATTGGATCTGATGCTGTAATGTGATACACTAACTCAGAAACAAAGAGCAAACACTCCTCAGTTCCCTTTTAACAGATATTATGAAAAAGCTTCTCCACTATCATGAAGATATGTTCATTGCCAACATGGATGCAGGATATTACATACCTTTAATCCTCTTGCTACCTGCAACATTCCTACTGCACACTTGGCAAACGCACTCAGGCTTGGGTAAGACTCATCCACAGCTCTGCTGCTGTGCAGGCATTTGCACTGCCTGTAACTCTGATCCTGTCCAGCTCTGAATCATCCTGTTCAAGGCGTTCTCTCTCTCTCTCTCTTCCCCTCTGTCACATCATACACTGCTACTGTCTTCCTTTTCAAAGCTCTGCTTGTGCTCCTCCAGTCCCACCCATCATCTCTCACTGGGCACTGTGGGATAAACTATCACCTCCAGCCAGCCCTGAAGCTGGACTCCATTATCCTTTACCTATTCTGCACCATTCCCCCCCTCCCCAAAAAGCATCTTTGTTCTTTCTCCAGCAATGCCCCATAGGGATATGATATTAACTTTCTGCAACATGATGGCTGATGTCTAATTTTTCATTCTTCTCTTCAACTGCTGTTAACAATGACAACTAAAATTCCATTTTCCTTTCTAAAGCAACATTTTTACTGCATTAGACAAGAAAATCTCTGTTAAAGTCTTATCTTTTACTTTAAGTCATTATTAATACCAGAGGCCCACAATTCCTCAGAGTTCTTATTTCTAAGTTCAAATGTCAGTGTTTTCCTTAGGAATAAATGCAGTTTTCAGACAACAAATCAGAGTCCATTCGTTCACTGCATATTTACTGTCTTCAATATCTCTCCATACAAATATAGGCAACTAAGGTCACTTATCCCTGTTGGCAATTTCCTCCCATTTCTTTTGTGCAGGCATTTGAAATATGCAGGTTTTTTTTTTTAAATATTGTTTTAAAAACATTGTTTAGTTATGCTGAGATCTTTTCTTTGCTTATTTTGTCCTCCCCTACCAGAACTGCCTACAATAGGATGGCCAGCATCTGCTGATATTCACAGAGAGCCCACGTAACCCCCAGTGCATGGGATGCATCCACATAAGCCATGACTGGAAGCCTTCCAGTTCATGCTTACGTACTGGGAAGCACACTGATGACAGAAAGCCTGGCATAAGTAAGGTCCAAGCTTTCTCTCTTCCACACATCAGTAGAGCAAGAAGAGATAAAAGCATCAACTCACCGAGGCTCCTCTCTGCTGTCTAGTACTATTTTCTTCCTACTTGACATCCAATATTAAAATACCTATATAGGCATCTATCTTAAAACTCTTGCACAAAAAAGTGAGGCTCAATACATCAACCCTTACTATTCCTAAGTGCAGATGTTCCTGAATACACTTGAATTAGATTTGAATTCAAAACATAATAAAGTCTTCATCCTAAAGGTACTATTTATTTTAGCACTACTCATAGCAACACCTCTTTCAAAACTTCAACATCAAGAAAGGCTACTCCCACCCATTATCTTTAAAAAGGGTTAACAAAATTAGAAGAAAAATGGTAGTACATCCATTTTCCACTAAAAATTGTCCATATTTTTTTCAGTAATCCACCAGGGACTGACAGTTAACAACATCTTCATGCACAGAAGTTGAATTTGCATTTATTCATCATGTTTCTCCATTCTTGCCTTCCAAAACCTGGGCACACAAGGATGTAAGAGGGACATGGAAGTCATTAAAACCGCCAAGACAACATAAACTATTCTTCTCCAGCGTGTCTCACCCTGAGCCCTCCAAGTGTCATGAAAGCCACCATGCAGTCAACTTTTCTGTGATCTTTTTGATTCAAAGCCAGAATACTCCATGCATTATTCCCTCCTGCTGAACGCCTGGCAGATTTCCAAGAGAAAAATCTGCATAGTACTCGCTTCTGGTAAGACCAGCAGTAATTTCCCTGTGTGCTTTCTCTCTTAGGGCTGGAGGATGAGGCAAAAGAAGGGCCACTGACACCACCCACAGCTCAGGGTCTCGGGAGGGAGATGAAGGCCACATTCATGCCAGCCCTGAACAGCCAACAGCTGGAAGTGAGCCCGACTCAGCGTTCAAAATACCCGTCTTTGCCACTTGCCGAGATTCTCATGGCTGTTCCTCTTCAGGAGCTCAGGGCAATGCCTAAAGTCAGTGGCCACCTTTGCTAAGCCAGGGATCCGGCACTTACAAAACATGCAGGGAAAATCCTCATTTTCTAAACCCACTCACCCCAAAACTGTTCTGTTTCCACCTCTGGGAAGGAGCCAGAGTGGGCCTTTTCAGCCTCTGTGCTGAAAAGCAAGAGCTCCTTATCCAGCTTGCAGCAATGACACAACCCCAATGAAACAGCCTCCAGCACTCTACAGTATCCTGGTGCCCCTAGATCCTGGGCATGATGTCAACTGCCAGCTCTTGTGCGTGTTTTCTGCTCCTCTATCTATCATTTCATTATTGCTTCAAGTTTACAAAAACGTATAAATGTGGTTCTGCAAGAAGAGAGCTTGGAGGAGCCAAACCACATGTTTACCCTAAACATTTTAGCTTGTTCAGAAGCTATTTCTTACTGCATCTGGCACTTTACTGGATGCCACTGTTAGCTCTTTTCATATAAATTGCAAGTAAGAAAGATTGCTAAAGCACCCATTAGTTAAAATAAATGGTGAAATTGTATCTTCAATTTCACCACGGGTATTTTCAAGCAACCCATACTTCTGTGGTATTTAGATATCACTAAGACAGCCACAGTGAGCTTTATGTTTATTTTGCATATTCATGCAAAATCTTCTTTCTTTCTTACTTTGGTTCTGGAAAAGTAAAAAGGTTTGTACTATTCTGTAAAAACATGGCTCCATGTGCATCTCTAGAGCAAACACAGCGTTTGCTCCTGACTTTGCCCGAGCCCCACTGACAGGCGTGACTGATCACATCGTTCACCACAATCCTGGACAAAGCCCGAATGTTCACTACCCAAAGACACCATTCTTCAGGGATTCCTTTATTTGCCCACACAGGATTCTGTTGTTTACTAAAATAGAAACTAACAGCCAATATTTGTTCCTGTGAATTATCCAAACCTATGCACCAACCTACACCTATGCATTTTTTATGTATTGCTAGAACAAAACAGCTTTACAACTCAGAGCATTAACCCGCAGAACCCCTATTGCTCTAACAAACCTCCTGACACAGGCATTTAAATCTAAATTGTCTGAAATACAAAGGCAGGAATCCTTCCTGATCCTCCTCTTGTGGAGGATATTCAGGATATTGTGCAGGATATTCAGGTGATATCAATGGTGACATGAAAATAAACAACTGGGCGGGATTTTCATCCTTCATATTTTTTCTACTTTTTAACAAAAACTTTGTATTTTTTTAAGATAATGAAATAATAGATCACACAGATAAAACTGGAAATATCTGAAAATCAGTCTCTGGTTTCGCTTAAGGACTGGGATTCAACTCCAAGGGCATTTTTCCGCCCCATTATCAGCGAAACTCATCTCTTTCCTACCTCAAGGACATTTTTCTTCAATTTCTATGTATTGTTACTTGGAATTTCAAGTATTGAGCATGAACTGGTAAACTGTTTCACAAGAAACTGCTTTGGAAAAGTACCATCAGTTTCTGCATAATCAGTACTTCTTTCTAAGAGAACTTTAATTTGTATCTTGAAAGTAAAATTACTGGTACCGTACAGCTTCAGGGCCTGTTACATTGTACTGCTCCCCAGGCCACAGAGCCAGGGCACTGCTCTTCCTAAGCTTTCACTGCTGCAAAGAGAATACAGGAGCCTACAAACAAATACCCTTCCAGAGGCTCAAGCTGTAACTGGCTGAGGAGGCACATTAATCATCACCCAAAGAGAATGCAGTGAGCAATAAGGAAAAGAATAGGAACAGTTCAAAAATACCAACGAGATGCATGCAAGCCTTCTGTCAGCTCCTCAATATTCAGTATAGTGAATTCCCAACATTCGATGTATCACATATATAACAATTTCCAGTGAAAACCTGCTCCAGGTTTCACAAACCAAAGAACACACAAAATCCCTTGTGAAAGCTTGGAGGCTGAGCAGCCTCTCCTTCCAAAGTCTGTTCAAAGTCAGGTAGATGAGGAAGGCCAGGGGCAGGGAGAGGACTCCAGGAGGAATCCTGCCTCTTTTCAAATCCAGGCACCTACCAGCCTGCAGCTGATGGAAAAGCAAGTTCACTGAGGATGTTTTAGGAATGGAGAGCTGGCAGAAAAATCCCTGCCTCCCCTTTTTTATTCTACACACTGGAGGGGGTACTCTCCCTGGGACAGCTCCCGCCTCCTGCTTTCCTGGGAAGTCTTCACAGACTGGTTATCTTTGTTTAGGTACATAAACATACACTCTTAAGATTCTCAAGATATAAGCACATGCATGTGGTGTTATACAAAATAATACATACACTAATAAGGTGAAAAGAAAAAAAGAAAAATAGACAGGGCTGGAATATTAAAAAAAAAATCATCCATCCAAAAATTTAGATGTGGTATCAACATACACAGGTTAGCACATGTTGACTAAAACATTTTCACTGTAAAATAAACATGCTGGATATCAGTGAGGGGCCTGAACTTTATATCCAAGTATATTCAACACCCTCCTACAGCCAATAATGATATTGTGTAAGAGGACATAGGGTAAGTCCACCAATAGCAAGAAAACAAGCCACAAAAGAAAGAAATACATAGTAAACTAATGTATTTCCTGCAATAGGAATGGGAAAATAAAAAGTCTTGATGTCATCTCAAAAGACTGTAAGCAAAAGCAGCACACGACATGCAACACAAAACTCTTCAATGCACTTGTGACATGCAGATGCCTTGGTCAGGAGAGCATTTTCTTGGAATTTCTGGGTGTTGGTCTGGCATTTAATTACCATTACAAAGACCTGTTTTTTTAAAACAATTTTAAAAGCACACCAGATCACATTTAAATAAAAGTCATTATTAGACTCATTACAATTGCAGAACTAAATGATGTCCTTTCTTCCACTAAATATATTTTGATATTTGCATGTACCACTAGCTCCAAACTGGATTACTGCAAGTCTCTGCCAAAAGACTTTTCAGACAGGCACTGTATCAAAAGGCTTCATTAAATTGTAACACCAGGCATAATATTCGTGCTGTAAATGCTGAGGGCTCCATTAATCCCATTTTGTGAATTTACCACTGCCTTCTGATTCACACAACTTTAAAATGCTGAAACCTCTCTCTTCTCAGAAAATTGTGACATTGAATGTGGACTAGGCTGATACTGGGGAATACCATCACGTATTGGCCACATCCTTCTGCTGCCCATCTTTGATTTCTTTTCAGAAATCGAGCTTTATTTGCAACAAAAAAATACCGCTTTCCACATTTAAAATCAGAAGCTTTGAAAGGCCGAGAAACAGACATGCGCCCTCATTTTTCTTTCCAATGCAAAATACGCTCTCATGAGTATTTTAACGAAACAGATGGTAGGTGCTAAGCCCCTGTACACGGCTTTCTCACTTACTTAGTGTCAGCACACATCTAAACGGATATATTTCTAATAGGTGCCTTTCGATGCCAAACTGTGTCGGGAGCCCCTGCGGGATGCACGGCCCGGCCGGAGGAACCCAAAGAGCCGGGAGCCTGCAAGAGCGGCGCTCCCGGTGTGCGGATGACACGGGACTGATTACGCACCAGGAGAGACGACGCAATTATAAAACGCTGGACCCGCATTCGCCTGCCCGTGCCCGCACGCAGGCACAGGACCGCATCCCAGGAATCCCAGGAGAGGGGTTCTACATTTCCACGCACGACACCGAGATGCCGCAGGGACACACACACACACACACACACACACACTCTCACACCCCACAGCCCACGGCAGCACCGAGGAGCCGAGCGCTCGCCTCTCGGGCGGGAAGGACCGTCACGTCCCGGACAAAGGCTGATGGAGACGGGCGGCCCCCCGGCCTTACCTGCGGCGGGCGGGGGCGGCCGGTCGGGCTCGTCCTGCTCCAGGGTGACGGCGCCGTCCCGCCAGACGCGGAGGTGCGCGGCCG
>WBNO01006604.1:10243-44524 GCA_013400575.1 Peucedramus taeniatus
CGGTGCCGCCGGCGGTCCGAGCCCCGGGACGCCACGGAGGATGGGGGACGGCGGGACTGCCCCGCCGCCCGAGCGCTCCCGGCTTCCCGAGCCTCCCGCCTGCTGGCTGCCCGCGTGGGAGCGCGCTCCTTTCCTCCCGGCGCGGCGCCGGAGAGAGCGCTCGTCTTCCAGGGGCTTTGGCGGAGCTTTGTGTTTTCGCGGTCTGGCCTGAGCGTTGCATTGATTGGAGCTCCGACTGCACCCCGAGGTAGTGCCCGGTTTTGAAGAGGTTCGATAATAGGCAAACTGTCTTGGTGACCTTTTAGCATGTCCCACACAGTGCTAAATGACCTCAAAACGCCTCCCAAATCGGGCTTTTCTGTGCTCTGCTAAGTAATGATATGCCAGTCACTTTGGCGTTGGTGTTTTTTGTTGTTGTTGCTGTTGAGACATTTAGTTACAAATTTGGCGTTTGACATGCACATTAGAATTTTGTTTCTTGAAAAATAGTGTCTGAAAACAGCACAATGTTTGCTGTATAGGATTTTTGTGCTATGAGCACTGACCAATAAAGTTAGCGAGTCAAAACCTGTGTGTACAAAATCTTTAAACAATATGTAACAGCTATACAAAAATAAGTCCTGGTGAGGTCAAATTGTGTTTATATCCTCATAATCTATCTGGAAACAAACTGTGGTTAGCCTTGTTTTGCATTTCTGTGTCTGGGCTGCAGGGAGGGTTACTGATGGGTAATTGTGTTTCCGTATCCATCATGGTAATGTGTATTGTTTTTTTCTGTTTGGAGACATCACGGTCAGTACAGCAAAGCCCTTCAAAAAGATTGAACCACTTGTTCCAAAGTGGTTAAATGAATTACAAAGTAAAGTTAAGTAAATTTTATAGACCTGAAACAACTAAGATAAAATAGGGAGACCTCTTTTAGGAAGCTTAAGAGCAATCAGAAATTCATCCAGTTGCAAAAGCTGAATTTAGTTGCCTATGTTAAATTTGTACTTTTAACAGATTTATGTTAAGATGTTCTTATTTCTCTGGAGTACTCTTTAACAACAATGATCTTAGTACCTATGCAACGAAACCCACAGAGAAGTGTGTCATGTGTGATTTTTCATTGTCCACAAAGCCTGTGACTACATCTTCCAGAAGGGCTAAGCAGCTTTCCCTTCCCTGTATACCGAGTGTCTGAGCATTTGTGAACACTCAGAGCTCAATGTTTTCCTGCTAAGGCACTCCAGACTTGAGACAAGTGTGTTCCTTGAAGCGTAAGCGCTGAGCTCTGTTCAGATTCAGGCTGAAGTTGCTGATGGTGTCAGCAGTAGCTCCCTACACCTGCCTGGTAGAATGTCCCACTTACTGTAGTGGTTTATCAGTTCTGCCTGTACCGTTCCATCTGGATTGCTCAGTTGAGATCTCAATGATATTTGGCTTTGTTCGGAAATTTATGCAAAATGATGTTTACAGAGTACTTCTTAGTCTCAGAATTTGCTTGTAGACGCTGCATAAACTGTGTATGCAGTAACCCTCAGGACTTTGTTTTTCTGCTTGTACAAAATGCACTTGCAAAGGGCTTTGTTCCTACTGTGAAGTTAACCTCACAGTTTACCCTTTTGTTAACATCTTAGAAGCGCTATGTGATACTTGTATACTACTGAAAAAATAATCAGAATGTTCCTGCTGCTTTTCACTACCTATTTTAAGGAACGGGGAAACAAAAGGTGCCTTGTCTGACAAACTCACTTTCAATCTCTCATGTGGGGCTAAATCTTTTCTTTAGGCAAAAAAAAAAAAAGCTGCACTGATTCTTATTTAAATGTGTGTACTGCACTGTACATTGTCGTCATTGTAATATTGTAAACATGTGTTTGTCTGCTTGTTCTTCCTCAGCAATTGTGAGAGTTGGTTTTGTTTGTTTTTTTTTTTTTAAATTGCATTTTGCAGTTTGGGGTTTTTTTTCTTATTGACTACGTTGTAACAGAGTACATTTGCTATCAGCAGTGGTATAAGATTCCTATTTTTCCAGCAGGAGAAATTACCATTAGAGTAATTGCTGCATGTACTTATTAAACCAATTAAAATTGGTTTTAAAACTTAGAGTATTTACAGAGTTAAACTAGTTCTGTTCAGACCCTGATATGGCCCATTTTTAAGAGTGCCACAGATGACAAAGACAACAAATTTAAGCCACAGTATTAAGCATATTTGCTAACACTTCTTTTTCACTGTCTACATAGCTGTAATGTGAAAAGAACCATTGTACAGTATTTTGCAAAGCATGTGGCATGCAGTCCGGAAAAGTGGCTTCTGGGGTCAAGCACCACGATTTTCTTTAAAATAAGCAGTATTTTCTTCTCCAGGATAGGTGTCTTTAGTTCAGTTTTCCATGCATAAATACTATGGCATTCTTTAAAAGTCTAGACATCTCCTTCACTGCTGCTACCCATTTCCAGTCGAATTATTTTGGGGTTCATGTTTTTAATGGAAAGTTTTTGGCAACACACGTCAGGAAGGGTGTTTGAAGTGGTCAGTGCTGACTCATTTAATAACAAATCGTTTAAACAGTTGAGGAAAAGCAGAGACAGGGAAAAAGCACTTTTCAGGATGTGGCTCCGCCAGTGGCTTCTGCAGCTGCCATTCTGTACCTGTTTGCTAGTGTAGAAGCAGTTGGGTACCTTCACAGCTGTCAGTTTGTCTGTCTAGATCTGTTCTAAGGAAGCATTCTGAGAAACAGCAGAGTAGGTATTTGTCAACCTTCACAGTCAGGTACTTGGGAAAATGAGGGAAACTTTGAGATCTGGCCGCCTGGAGAAGAGAAGGCTCTGGAGAGACTTTTGCAGCCTTCTAGTACCTGAAGAGGACCTGGAAGAAAGCTGGAGAGGGACTTTTTTACAAAGGTGTGTAGTAATAGAGCAAGGGGGAATGGCTTTAAGCTGAAAGTAGGTATGTTTAGATTAGATGTTAGGAAAAAATTCTCATCTCTCAGGGTGGTGAGGCACTGCAGTGGGTTGTCCAGAGATGCTGTGGGTCCCCCATCCCTGGAAGTGTTTAAGGCCAGGTTGGATGGGGCTGTGAGCAACCTGATCTAGTGGAAGATGTCCTAGCCCTTGGCAGAGCAGGAGTGGAACTAGGTGACCTTTCCCTTGCATCCCAAATCATCCTATACTTCTATATTCCCAGAAGAACAAAGTCACTTTTCACAGTTGAAGGTGACCTATCCGCCAGAATCCAGAGTGCAGACCTATGTGATTATAGCTGTTCAACATACAGAAAGCCCATTTTGTCATAGGCACTTTGGAGAATGATTGTGTGCCCACATGGTACTGAGCATGTTTTTCCAATTTTCTTGGTATAGGAGATCCTGCCAGAGGTTTTGGAATTGACTTGACCTATATAGTAAAAAATATAAGCTTTTAAGCTTTTCTTTTTTTTTTTTTTTNTTTAGCTACAAAAAGCCCATGAAACCAATGCTTCTGAATGCTGTTGTTGTCAGTCTTAGATTCTTAGATAAGTTAACAGTGCCTTGAGGTGAATGAAACAAACCTGTTCTTTACTGTGATATTGTTTCCTTGCTTTCTCTGAAGCTAGCTAAAATAATTCCCATTTCAGTAAATGTTATATAACATTATGTAATGTTTTGCCAGTGTTCTGTTTTTCCAGAAGTTTCTGGAGTTGTATATTAGATCCCAAAGAACCCACAGCTGATGTGTTCCTAATAATGTGAGAAGCTCACTGATGCAGTTTTCAGACTGAAGATATGACTTTAGAATAGCCATTGTACATCAAACTAGAAGTCTGTATATAATCTGTAAACTTTTCTGGTTGTTTTTGGTTGTGTTTTTTCAATTATCAGGGACTGATATGGGTGCCAGTATTGTTTAACATCTTCATTAATGATCTGAGTGTTGGGGTGAGCATGGACTGGTGACTGGCATGTGAACTTCCCTACAGCAAGTTGGGGAGTGTCTGGCACTGTGGATGACAGGGCTGCTAGACAGAGGGACAGGCTGGAAAGATGATATGAGAGGAAGTTTGTGAAGTCCAAGTCATGCAGCTGAGTCAGGGTAACACCATGCAGCAGTACAGGGATCAACTGTCCTTGGGAAAACTTTGCGTGGGAATCCTGGAGGACAAGTTGAATGGGGGTCATCAGTGATGGCCAGCTGCACCTGGGGGTGGTAGCATAAACGCAACAAGCAGACTGCGGAAGTGATTCTTTTTTTGTTTGGCACTTGTGAGGCAGCATGGGTTACAGTACCATGTTGAGTTCTGTGCTCCAGAGTTCCAGGGAAAACGCTAGGGAAGTATGTGATATAAGGGGAGTGGTTGAAGGAAGTGGGCTTGTTCCACCTCAGGAAGAGAGGTGTAATGGTCTTTTAGCTTTCTTACAGAAAACTAAGATGGTACTTTCCTCTCTGTATCACTTGAATCTGCAGTGTTTTTTTTTTGTTGTTTTTTTTTTTTTTTAATTTGGTCTGGACAATGGCAGAGTTTACCACAGTTTACAACTACCCACCTAATGGCATGTATGGAGAAGACAGAGACAGACTAATCCCAGATGTGTGTGGTGACAGAAGTTGGAACATTAGAAACTCTAACGAGCTATAAGAGAAGGCTTTTGTTAATGTAAGGGAGGCCAAACACTGGATGAGGTGTGCAGAGCTCCTACATAGTCTGCAATTTTGAAGATGTTCAGAATGGATAAGACTATAAACAGAACACGCTAACTGGACATGGTTTGAGCAGGGAGCTAGAGTAGATGATCCTGGAAATTGCTTTCATCATAAGCAAGTCAGATTTTTTCATGGATGTCTGTTTTGTAATCAAAAGATCTTGCTGCTGAGGAGTAATGGTCAGCTCAGACCTAGCTTTCATAAAGAAAGCTAGGAATGTACTTTCCTATCTGTATCACTTTGATCTGCAGTGATTTTTTTGGTCTGACATTTTGTTCCTTGGTCAGTGCTGCAAGCTGTTTCTGCAGTTATATAGTCAGATCTTATCTTTACTGTCCCAAATAAATTGGGATCACTAACAAATCTTCATCATTTTATTACTTGCTTATCTCTTGTCTCTCTTTATGATTATATATAATAATCCAGTTGTAGTACAGGTTTCTGTGTAACTGTTAAAATAAGTAATCATTCACTTTCTGATATCCTTCATCTTCCTTCTCATTATTCTGTCTCTTTGATGAGTTCAATATTCATGCAAAAGAGCTGCTTATGTTTCTCTCAGAGACTTGTCTGATGTCTTTTGAAAACTGTGGTGTCAGTTTTGTTTCCTATTTTTTTTTTCAGTGGAGTGCCTTCTTATCCATGTAATTGGTGATGTCTGCAGAGAAATCTGGTTGTTTTGTGAGGCAGTAATTCTTTTGACAAACAGCTTTGTTAAATCTTTGCCAATATGTCATATTTATTTGGGTGTTCACTCCTTCTTTTTAACTTTTTGTATTGATTTGACATGTACAAGTGTCAGGGCAACATTAGTACCTCGACTGTTGACCGGGTTTTAAGCAGGAGATTGCATGAGTAAGTTGATGCAATCCATTATATCTTAAGCCCCTTGAAACCTTGGTGAATAACATCTAACATTGGCAAGTTGTTCCAGTTCATTTTATCTAACATTTTCATATCATATTCTGCATATCACTTTGATTCCACACAGATTCTCCGAGTACCTCACAGAGGTACATTCTGGAGTAGGGATTGCTTCACTTTCTTTTGCAGTTGAGCACAATTATGAATAGCTGCTCTGCTCTGTTCTTATTTTCTGTAAAAAGAGTAGGGCAAAACTGTGGTAAGGAAGTAACAGAGTACATCAGTTATAACTTCTGAAGAAATTGACTGAAATAGCTGGTACATTACTGTATCTTTAGTGGAACTGCTGTTATTCTCCATGGAACTGGAAAAGCGTGTACTGTCTAAGAGAGAGATTTAAGAGAAGTATAAAACTGCAGACATGGAGTTCAGTGTGCTACTGTCAGTGCTACTGACACTGGCCTTTGGAATTTGTCTGTAGGCTAGCAGTGATTTTTAGGGAAGCTGTTTTGTGGATTTGCTTGTTTGGAAGTCCTCAGATGGCTTCTTCAAATACATCAATGACAAAAGAAAAAACTAAGGGGTGTGTGAACCTGTTGCTAAATGGAGGCGGGACCCTGGTAACAGAGGATGAAGAGAAGGCAGAGTTACTGAATGCTTTCTTTGCTTCAGTCTTCACTGACAACACCAGCCCTCAGGAATCTCAAACTCAGGAGACCAGAGTAAAGGAATGTTGGATAAAAGACTTCTGCCTCGTCAAGGAAGACTGGGTTAGAGAGCATATAGGCAAATTTGACATCCACAAGTTAATGGGCCATGACGGGATGTATCCATGAGTGCTGAGAGAGCTGACGGACACTACAGTGAAGCTGCTCACTGGCATCTTTGAAAGGTCAGGGTGATCAGGAGAGGTGCCTGAGGGCTGAAGAAATCAAGTGTCACCCTGGTCTGCAAAAAGGGTAAGAAAGGGGAGCCAGGGAACTGCTGGCCAGTCATCCTCACCTTAATCCTTGGAAGGGTGATGGAGCGCCTCATTCTGGAAGCAATCTCCATCCACATGGATGACAAGAAGGGGTTCAGGAGTAGTCAGCATGGATTCACTAAAAGTAAATCATGCTTGACCAACCTTATTGACTCCTATGATGCAACAACTTCTGAATCGATGAGGGGAGAGCAGTGGATCTTTTCTACCTCAACTTCAGCAAGACTTTGGACACTGTTTCTTGCAATATCCTTATAGGCTAACTCAGGAAGTATGGACCAGATGAGTGGACAGTGAGTAGGTCTGAGAACTGACTGACTTGCAGATCCCAGAGACTTTATAATCAGTGGCACAGGGTCTGGTTGGAGGCCTGTCACAAGTGGTGTCCTCCAGGGTTCAATACTGAGTCCAGTGTTGTTCATCAGTGACTTGGCTGAAGGGGCAGGTGCTTCCTCAGCAAGTTCACTGATGAGACAAAGCTGGGAGGAGTAGCTGATATGCCTGAGGGCTGTGCAGCCCTTCAGAAGGATCTTGACAGGTTGGAGAGATTGGAAGAGAGGAACCTTCTGAAATTCAGTTGTTTTTTCCTAACAGCTTTAAAGTAGACAGTCCTATATTAAAAGCACTGTTAGGCTTCTCATGTATTTATTTTTGGAAGTCTACAAAAATGGGGGCAAAACCCCACCATATTCTCCCTGTCTTTTTTTCCTCTGCATCATGCATCAGTGTCGTATATAAGCTAATGTTTGAATGTCTGTAGCCGTAGTATTGTATTGCAGTACAGGCTCATTACATACCTGCATTTGAACTTAATAATCAAATGCATTCTCTTTCTCAATTAGATTCTAAATAGAAGTGTCTCATATACTCTCTGGACAATATTTGTAATCTTAAGGAATATGCATAGTCTCATTCCCTTCCTGAAGTTGAGCCTTCAGTCCAAACTCAGATCCACTTCAACTTATTTGCATTTCTCATGCAACAGATGCACTGACAGATTTGTTCCAGCAAATCCCTTGGCTGCCTTGTTTCACTGGGCATTTTTTTGGTACCTCTAGGTCTTTCTCTTTCATATGTTTAAGGTGCTGAAGGGTTCTTACATTGTTGGCTGTTGTTGCTCTAGTATGGTGCCAGAGCTTGTGCGTTGCCCCTTATGGCTCTTTTTGGAGGATGAGAAAATTCTTTTTTGGAAAAAGTTGGATGATCCATATTTGTCTTTAGCTCATTGCATCTGATGGGAATAAAAAGATCTGCATGCTCGCCTTTTAAAATGCTTCTTGGGACTATGTCTTTGTTTTTCAGTACTTTAAAAATCCTGGTAACTTGAAAGATTTAAGAAGCTGTTTCTCCTCTTTTCAGAATTTTCTGTCTTGTGAATTAATTTGGTACTCACTTTAGGCTTGAACTACTGTTGAGTAATAAAACTACAAATTGTGGTGTAAAGGCTTGTGTTGTAACATGTATGGAGGGAGGCAAACCTGCTAAACTCAGAAGAGTTAACATCCTGCAGGGCAGAGAAACTCTGCCGTGGATCATATGCTGTGCCTGCTGTGGGTCAGGAAGCGCATGGTGCTGCCTGGGTACAGAGTTGCACCTCCGTAGTTCCAATGAGTCACTAACTCAGTGACTCTTCTCCCTGTGGTTCCATAGGTGTTGCTGGTTAAGGTGTGAGCTTCTGGTTTGGGTTAAGCATCTTGCACTCCATGCAAATCCTGTTTCTGGCAGAAGCTCAGCTGTTACTCAGCCTACACTTGATGCTCTGTGCCCCTAAAGGAGCCTGATTGTTTCACTAGGATTTATGCAGAAGAGTTAATCTTAGGAGATTGTCATCTGGATGTAGAAAAGATAATTATTTCAAAATATCAATTGTATTTTTTGACTGATGTGGTTGCAGGTTTCCTTTTAATGAGACTAGTTTTTAATTGACAGCTTTTAGTTATTGAAGCTAGGTCACTGTGAAACATTGAAAGATAAATAAATGATCATTTACAGTTGTGGTTTATAAGGTATGCCAGGGAGTACCTTAGAATAACTTAAAGAGGTAAATTAATTTATTTTGTTGCATTACTAATTAATGATGTTACTATCACTAATTATATTCTGCTTTACAAGGAGCATTACACTTGAACATTTTATCACATGAGCAACAGCATTATCATGAAACAGCTGTGGTTTCAGGCTTTTTTTTTTCTGTGAATCCTTGGATAGTAAAATTGGCTTTGAGTTAAGCTTGGCTACTGCTTTATAATGTTCAATACCTTAGTCTTTGATGTGATAAATGAGTCAGACTGACATTTCAAGTGGCTGAAGGAAGATGCTTTTTACTGACCTAGCTGAAAATCAATCACTTTTTTCAATGGTATCTTATCTTTCATATTTTTGAGATCTGATTAATGACTCTTCTGCAGATTAAACAAATTTTTGTAGTTCTCCAGTAGAATTAGTATTAAATCAAAACTGCCTCTCTGTGATCCTGCACAAGAAGAATTAGAGCAGCTTTCTTGCTATTCAGCATTGTTAACAGATGGTTTTAGACAGATTAGGTAGGGAAATCCCCAAAGGATGATTTATGAATTAATGACTGCAAACAACTCTGATTATAGTTTAGTAAAACTGTTGTGTGGTACTATGAGCCTGTGGCTTTCTGCATGGATTTATTTTATGTTTCTTAATTCATTAGAAGAGTATAACCCTTGCTAGATAGAACCTTAAAGTCTATTTTTTGCTTATTGAGCTATAATGCATTTCATTAATAGCCTTGTTTAAAGCTAATGGGGTAAATGAGAAGTGATATAGACTCTAGAGCCAGCTTATACCTGTTACTCTGCTTTAGATACTGAATTGGATTATTTCTTAGTTGTATGCCTAAAATGAATTCTTGAATGGTAAGATAACTCCTAAGCACAAATCGCAAAAGTATTTTATGAGCAAATCTCAAAGTTCTTTCAGATGTGCATGGAAAAATAAAAAATTGTGCTGTTTCTTTTGTCTTAGAGAAACATTTTTATTAAACAGAATGAATATAACCATTTAGAACCACACAAATCTATTTTCAAATAATAAAGCAAAGTTGTTCCGTAGTAACATAATCTTTTCAGCATGGGGGTTGTGATAGTATTTTTGTTTATTTCTTTATTCACAGGCATGAAGAATGTTTGCAAGCAGAGGGGTAATACAGTCCAATGTTGCAAGCACTTCACATGTAGGAGTTATGCCAACACATGGAGCTTTAATTTTTTTTTTAATTACCAAAGATTCTGTATTGTATCTCTATGTTACATTTAAATATTCTTAAATTTTCCAGCTGAATGAGTTTTATTGCCCTGGAGCTCTTCAATGAACCAATCAAAAGAACATACAGGCACTTTAGCATAAATAAGATAATAGCTCCTGGATTATATTAAGTTTTTGTTTTGCACTCCTGTAGGTGAATAGTAGTTGAATTTGCATAGCCTTTTCCAGAGCATACTGTACTTCTCAGTTAATCCCTAGAGCAAGTGTGTGCTTTTAAAAATGGAATACCAGGTGTTGCTCTGAAGTGGGATGTCAAAATGCTGCTAAGGAAGCCTTCTCTGGAGGAGGCTGCTGGAACTCTTCTGTCAGGAAGATGCAGTGTAAGAAGGATTGAATAGCTGGTATTCAAGGCAGGGAAGCCACCTGCTTATGAACTAACAAGGAACATTTTCTACATCTTCAGGAGCCAATCCCGGTTTGAATAGAAAGAATTTTCAGTTGCAGGTGAAATAAGTGCGTTGTCCCTCCTACCTCCTTTATTACAATGTCTTGAGTTTTTAGTTCTACAACAGTGGTGGGTTTTTTTTGAATAAACAGCTCAGAGCTGGCTCAGGCATTGTTCACACAAGCAGTACAAAGTTAGGTACATTAACAACAGCAAGTTAGGGGGAAAAGCCAGAATTATTGTTTGCCAGTCTCTGGTTTTGAGGTTACCCGATTATGTTAGTAAATAGAGTTATTTCTGAGACTTGCATCTCTCTGGTGATGAAAACATGTCTGCATCTGTTTTGACCACATCTGAAAGTACACTTTAAACAATGAACTTCTCTCTGAGTTGGATTTTCTTAGGCTTAATCCTACCCAGGCTTTCTACGTGTGGAATGAAAAGCAGGAATTGCTTTGTTTATAAAATCTAGCTGTTTGGGTAAGAAGATACTGAAGGGCAACAGGAGGGGAGGAAAGGGTACTGCCTGGTATGCCCTGAAACCCAATTATTTGGTCTACTAGCCTGTACTCACCTTTTCTAGTGAGGTAGTTGTGCATTTCAAACTTCAAGGCAGCAGTTGAGTTAGAAAGCCAGTTTCACTTCTGAACACATTTTCTAATGGTGAATGCATATTTTATAATGTCCAGTGTGCTTGTTGATGCACATATTCTATTATCAGAAAAAGTTAAGTTGGACCTTGTTTTATAAACTGTGTTTGCCAACTCATGTCAGGTTGCTCAAAGGTAAAAATTTTGGTGCCAGCTCAGTCTGTGAACTTGCATACATCTCTTAAAAAAGAGAAGAAAGGTTGAATTTAAATGGTCTGAAAATGATGATCTTTTTCATGGTCACTCATTGCTACAGAAATTCTGAAGATGCCTTTTTTGGGTGAACGGTGGGGCAGTCCTCTGACTTGTACAGCATGTGGTAATAAGAGTAAACAAGGTACCTTTGATCATTGGTTAAGCCTCACTTAGGATTTTTCCAGTGATTGGTTTCCTCTTCCATGTTTGGAAAAAAGAGGATAGCAGCAATGCAGGTTGGTTTTTGTGTACTTTTCTGCTTCACCTCTGCAGATCAGTGGGGATCCCTGGTTTTAAGAAGTCTGTGAAAAGAGAACATTAAAAAAAACCCTATATCTCCTCTACAGTAGGGTACTTTAATAACATCATTAAAGTAATTCAATCCTCTGCATAATATCAGGAATCCACAGGCTGCAAAAATAGTGAGCTGTGTGTTCATTCCTTCTTTTTTCCCTCTGATAATTCCTTTTCACAATTAAAAAAAAAATTGGAAATAATGTCATCCCGTGGGGGGAAAAATTTTTATGAAGTTTTCAGAGTTCTTTTTACTTTAAAAAAACCCAAAAAACCAAACAAAAAAAACCTACCATGCAAATCCCTAAACCCAAAATAACCCATGCTGGAGGAAATAAATTGGTGTCATCGAATTGCTGCACTGAATTTGAACAAGTTCATCTATATCACATTTTAGCTAATCATTTTCTCAATGCTGTTTGTTTAGGAACTTGAAATTTAAAAGTTCCTTCATTTTCTAGGAATGCATTCAGCACAAAGAAAGGGTATTCACTACTATAGTACAGTCTTGCTCTGAGTTGAATCTTTTCTTTTGATCTCTTAAGAATTCCAGGAATGTCTAACAAGTATGTAGCAATGGTACTAATAATCTGAGGTGTGTATTTGAATTTGAATTTGTGTACTCTTCTCTTTCCTGGTGAACTTTACAAAGAATAAATTTTGAAGTGTAGATATGGAGGAGGTGAAGAGGACTGTTTTCACTTCTTCAAGATAATATTTCTATCTGGTGTAGGTACTGTACTTGTGAGAAGTGTACAATTAGGTATTGTGGTGTTTTAAAATTTAATTTACAGTTTGCAGTTATCTAGCTGGAAATCTGGTTACAAGTGCATTATAACTTGTGTTGCATTTGCTTGTTTAACTCTCATGATCTTTTCTAGGCAAGCGTGTGGAGGACTGTGGGATATAAGATATTAGGCGAGGTACCCCAGTGATTTGAGCTGGTAAGGCTTTTCTTGTGGTGCTTGGCAGCTCCTGCTTGTCACTGCAGGTCATGGATTGTTCCTCCTTCCTTTTCAAAGGTGGCTTACCAGCTTGTTAGACACTGCTCGTGAAAGATTGCCTGAGGCTCTGCTAAGCGTGTTAGCATTTGCCCACAGATAAGTGAACAAGCCTACAGGTTGTTAAAGTTGTTTATTTAATTTGCTTCCCTGAAGAGTTTAATAAAAGATGTCTATAAAGCCAATGAGAAGATACTTTTAAAAAAGCCTCCAGTTAAAGGTACAATGCCACAAGTCTAAGTACTCAGAATTCTGTCTTGGATATGCAGTGCATTTGTACTGCTCTTCTAGACGCCAGTCCAGAGGGACTGTGAGGAAAATTCATAAATAGGGGGTAGCTGGATTACATCACTTAATGGAAACTGTCTCAAAAGTGTTGACTTAGCATCTTGAATGTGTTGAGGTATGTGTGACTTCTGCAAGAAAGGTTGATTGTCCCTTTGCATAATAACACTTAGAAGAAACTGTTCTGCTTCCATAGTCCATAAAGCAGGGACAGTTGTCTAAAATAATGTTTTCAGCATAAAAAAAATATGGGTTCTTACAGTTAACTCGTGTATTAGAATTTCATTTTGGTCCGTTTTTTCCAACCTTTGAAAACTTTCAAAATTGAGTTTCTGCAAAGTTTATTTGTTGAATTTTTCTACAAAATTAAATATGAATAGAAAGATATGAATTTTCCTATTCCAAAAATCCACACACTAGCTGAACTTTTAAAGAATATTTTAGTGCTTGAAATTGTACAAAACACTTAAGATTTCCATTAGTACCTGGACAGGCATCTAATCTTGACAGACTTTTGTTTTCTAGGACAGGTAAGTAGGTAGTCCTTGTTCACTTCCTAAGATCCCTGAGGCTCATCTTGTTATGAGAAGTCTGTGTGGCAGTTCTGCTGGTAGCCCTTATGGACAGGATGTCAAATGCCAGCTGCTGCTTCTCCACTCTCTGACGCATGGTTGTATTCTGTAGCAGGTGTGGGTGTTGGAACAACGTGTGCTGCTGTCTGGCTAAATGAGTCTGAAGACCTGATCATCCTCAAGGAGTGTGCAAGACCTAATGAGAGTACCTAAAATGTAATATTAGACGCTCCTCTCTGCCCCCAAACTCAAGATGAGCTAATGAAAGTACAAAATAAAAGTACAAGCAGTGTGGGAAAGGTCCTTTTGACCAAGATCTCTATGTGTTGTATTAAATGCAACTAAATTTACCTTACAGCGCTCTTCTTGTAGGGCTTGGTAACTTCTTTCCCAGTATGTAATACTGTATTACATTTTCTTAGCAAAGACTATTCATTCCTGGTATTACTTTTTTTTTTTTTAAGAACCAAATTTTCTACCATTATAAAGTTAATGGAAGGTAGAAAGCAGAAAATACACAAAATGGAAGAGGAGCTGTTACTCTAAGGCAGGTAATCCTTATTGTATAGAGATAGCATCTTGAATTTTTTCTAGCAGGAAAGCTGATCAATATAGAATTAAAGAATCAGTGGCCTGGGTTGGAAGGGACCTTAAAGGTCATCTAGTTCCAGTCCCCCCTTCCAGTAGATCAGGTTGCTCAGGGCCCCATCCAGCCTGGTGTCGAACACTTCCAGGGATAGGGCATCCACTTCTCTGGGCAACCTGTTCCAGTGCCTCACCATGCTGAGAGTAAAGATTTTCTTTCCTAATATCTAATCTAAACAGATTCTCTTTCAGATTGAAGCCATTCCCCCTTGTGCTGTCACTACATGCTTTTGTAGTAGACCCTCTCCTTCTTTCCTATAGGCTCCTGTCACACACTGGAAGGCTCAAGTGAGGCCACTCGAAGCCTTCACCTTTCCAGGGTGTTGGGTTTGCGTAGCGAGGTTTTGGTACTGGGGTGGCTTCTGTGAGAAGCTGCCAGAAGCTTCCCCCATGTCTGGCAGGGCCAGTGTCAGATGGCTCCAAGATGGACCCACTGGCCAAGGCCAAGCCAGTCAGGGATGGTGGTCACACCTCTGGGATAATGTGTTTAAGAGCAGGGAAAAGGTATTGTGCAGAAGTAATTGCAGCCAGAGAAGAGAGGAGTGATAATATGAGACAAACAGTTCTGCAGACACCAGAGCTGGTGCTCCAGTTGCAGGACTAGAGATTCCCTTGCAGCCTGTGATGCAGATCATTGTGAGGCAGTTGTCTCCCTGCAGACCATGCAGGTTCACAGGGATGCAGCGATCCATGCTGGAGCAGGTAGATATCTGAAGGAGTCTGTGACCCTGTGGGAAGCCTGCACTGGAGGGCTTCTTAGCAGGACCTGTGGTCTTGTGGAGATGAGCTGATGATGCTTTCCTGATAGGACTTGTGATCCCAAGGAGCACCCATGCTGGAGCAGCCTGTTCCTGAAGGACTAGAGCCCGTGGAAAGGACCCATGCTGGAGCAGTTTGTGAAGAACTGCAGCCCATGGGAAGGATGTGTGTGAGAAGTTCATGGAAGACTGTCTTCCATGGGAGAGACCTCATGTTGGAGGAGGGGAAGGAAACCTCTTGCTGAGAAGGAAACAGCAGCAGAAACAGCATGTGAGGAACTGATCACAGCCCCCATTCCCTGTCTCCTTGTGCTGCTGGGGAAAAGGAGGTAGAGAATCAGGAATAAAGGGCGGGAGGGAGGGGTAGAGGGAAGGTATTTTTGAGATGTGTTTTGCTTCTCACAATCCTACTCTGATTTGATTGGTCATAAATTCATGTAATTTCCCCAAGCAGAGGCTATTCAGGCTCTGACGGTAACTGGTGAGTGATCTCTCCCTTCCTTATCTCAGCCCGCAAGCCTTTTATTATATTTTCTCTCCCTTTTCCTACTGGGGAGGGGAATGGTAGAGTGGCTTTGGTGACCACCTGGCATCCAGACAGGGTCAACCCACCACACAAGAGGCAGTAACAAATATTACTCTTGAGAGTCTAAATCATCCAGTGTACAATGTGGGTACTTTGCTAGGAAGAGAGGTGGGCAGGATATCTTCCAACATGACTTGTCAGTTTAACTCTTGTGTTTGTAGCAGGGGCTGTGAAATAGCTATGTTTCCTCTGGTTTTATTTATAGATGTCTATAAATACTTCCTGAAACCCAGTCTCTTTAAGTATCACTTAATTCTGTCATGCAAGACTTAATTACACTGACAATAAATAGACATTAGAATATTTTTAGCTAAGCATGCTGTCATGATGCTTCCTGAGCATGAAGCATATAATGACTTAAATGTCAGTATCTGAAGGCCCTCAAAAAGATCTGAAAACAGCTGCTCAAAAATTGCCACAACTGAGCTTGTTTCCTTAAATATGAAGTACATCTTGATACGTTATGGCTATGTCTATTAGTTTTGGTAAAGTTATTGAGAAGAAGCCGTTATTTTTCTGTGGCTTCTCATAACAAGTGAAAAAAGAATGTAGCTGATGGATTCTTGAGACACTCCTTAAACTGATTGTCTCAAATCTCAGATAAACATTCCATGGAAATAGTGTGAGAGCTCACAGAGCTCACATTAAACAGAGGGTGAGTGCCATCAAAAGGACTGTTTCCTTTCTAGGACCTGATCAGTAAATCCTTAAGTAAACAGCATGTAACGTATTGCTCTTGTTCAAAGAGACTTGCAGGTAATCTTTTCAGCTGCTAACTCCTGTCCAAACATCACAGATGTTGGTGACTGGGAAATACTTGATCAGAATATAACAGATTAAATATTTGGTAGATGTTAAGCTTGAGGGAGGCCTTAGATGATGTTCTTGGACTTGCAGGTGTTTCCTTCATAAAAAAAAAATTAAAACATAGTCATAGTTCTAGTCTGGTTCCAACTGGATGGACTGCAGGGTAATAGCAATTTCTTGTAATCTGAAACACCTTAAATGTTGCAAGTTTTACTAGTTCAGTTTTTTTATAGGCTCTTAGGGTTTCTTTGGTTGGTTGTGGCAGAGAAAAATCCTTGTTAAGTTTCTTCTGGGTCTTCCATTTTCTCCATTTAACTTGTCCAATTTTTTATCTTTGTTTTAAACATTGCTTAAGAGTAAGGAGCAAAACCTTTGCTTATTTTTTATTTTAGAAGCCTTTCTTATCGGCCTATTAATATTCCCTGTTGTATTTGTGTTCTGAGGCAATTATTGAGTGCTGGAATGGTTAAATAATCTTTGCACTGCTTATTAGCACCACAGTTTCTTTCAGTTTGTCTCTTAACCTACTAGTGAAATTCCTCTCCTTGCTAAGTTAAGATCTTGTTCTTTTTTTAACCCTGACTGTTAATTACAAGCTTAATTAAGTCTTGAATCCTAAACTGCAGTTGCCATTACCTCTGCTTTTTCAAAACTTCACTTGAAATGGAGGATGTACCTGTCACTCTTAACACTCTATGAGGGAATGAGAATGCATAATTCTGAAAAATCTTTCTCATTGTTCATAGAGCAGTGTTTTCTGCAGGTGGCAGGTTATGAGGAGCCCATCTTCTTATCTGAGCAGCTTTCCTTATGCCTTTGACATTATTACATTTGGTTTATTTGTAACTCATGTTTCTAGAACCAAACCCAGCCCTTTTTTGTTTAACTGATCAATATTTCATATTTCTCTCTTTTATCGTGACCTACCTACTTCTATTTCAGGGCTGTTTGCTACTTAGTTTTTTATAGGAAACATCTTATGCAAATCTGATATCAGTATAGGCTGCATTTGCTACATGATGTTGATCACACTCGAAAGAGGTGTTACATGAAGCTGTTTGCTGTCATGTTTCAAACTTGTTGACCAATTTCTGTTTTGGTTATCTCACAATGGCTGTTTTTAACTGTCAATCCATACATTTTTTTTTTACGTATCTGAAAAAAGTACAGAGCTCAACCAACTTCCTTTCATTCCAGTGTTAAAGATAGTTGCTATACTGGCCCTAAGTTAGCCAGTCTGAGAAGAAATTATATTACCCAGCTAAGAATTCATTATTCCAGGAGGTATTTTCAAAGCCCCTGCTGCTGTGTATATCCATAGTTTGAGTTTAATCTTCATGTACAAGCTACTCAAGTGGGTATCTAGAGTAGCTCACAGAATCAGAGAATGGTTTGGGTTAAAAGGGACATTTCAAGACTATCTAGTTCTACCCTCCTGCCATGGGCAGGGATACCTTCTACTAGACCAGATTGCTCAAAGCCCCAGGTTGTTCAAACTACCTGGCCTTGAGCTCTTAAATGCTGGGGCTTCCACAGCTCAGGAAAATTGTTCCAGTGCCTCATCACCTTCATGTTAAAAAAATTCCCTCCTTAAGTCCAAACAGAATCTGTCCTCTTTAAGTTTAAAACTGTCGACCACTCTACTTCACCACAAGCCTTAGTAAAAAGTCTTCCCGAATCTTCTAAGCCACCTTTATATGCTAAAAGGCCACTGTAAGGTCTCCCTGGAGCCTTCTGCATGCTGAACCACCCCAGCTCTCTCAGTCTGTCTTCACTCATGGTCAGAGAGTGCTCCATCCCTCTGAACATCTTCATGGCCCTCCTCTGAACTGTCTTCAAGGTCCATGTCCTTCTTCAGTTGGGTACATGCCTCTCCAGGTGGTGTCTCACCAGAGCAGAGTAGAGGGACAAAATCCCCTCTCTCATTCTGCTAGCCACGCTGCTTTTGATGCAGCCCTGGATACAAACACATTGTTGATTCACGTCCAATTTTTCTTGCACCAGTACCTCCAAATCATTTTCTGCTGGGCTGTTCCCAATCTATTCATCCTGCAGCCTGCATTGGTACCAGGGATTGTCCCAGCCCCAGTGTAAGACCTTGTGTTTAGCCTTGTTGAACTTCATGAGGTTAAGATGACACTGGTGATAAGACCTGTCAGAACAGCTGCTTATTCTTGCTTAACCTTGGCAGGGGGAGTAGAGGGGTTGTTTTTTGCTGCAAAAACGATGATGCTTTCTGAAGAGAGTGCAAAAGAAATGATAGAAATGTAAAAGGCACTCGTGTTCCTGACAGTGTTTTGTAAGACTTTAATAAAGGAATTTAAGCTGTAATATCTTCATGGTTTTTATTATTTGCATACCTCTGCAGTAACATGGGAATTAAAATAAATGCCCTTGATGATTTGTAAGAGACAGTGGGATTCCTTTCACTCTGCGGTGTTATTTGCATATGCATTTTTTTTCAGGGTTATGCAGAACATGTTTAAACTTCTACTGGTGTAAAATGCTGTGGGAGGTAAACTTGCAGCCAGTATGTAAACTTGAGTTTGTTTTAGGACAGTGTTATTTTATATATACTTCTGAGAAGTCAATAACTGTATGAATGTAATATTAATCCAGTATTGGGTTGCTGTTTCATTAAAAACCAGTTGAAAAAACTAAGTTGAGACTCTCTATCAGTTTGGTTTTCTTCAGCATTTGGACTAATGCTTTCAGTTGGCTTGCTAGCCATGCCTATTCAAGAATTCACCAGCTGGCACTGTTAGGTTAGCTGCTGACAGGTATTTTTTAAATTCCATATACCTGAAGTGCCTACAACTCAATAATTCAGGAGAGCTGCATAGTGCAGTTGTTTATACCATGAATTTCATGTTGGTCTGATTTTCCATTGAAGTGATGATAATTGTGTGTTTTGAGGAATGTCATTTCTCATTTAAAATGAATTTGAAGATGTTCAGATGTTTCCTCAGTTTACTCTCTATTAAGACTCTGTTTTCATCATAAGAAGAGCTTTTCACTGGAAAGGCATCTGAGGTTCATAGGCTTTGGAATTGAGGTTTGGTGATCCAGGGGTCTCTTACAGGGACAGATTTGATGTATGAACTATGGAAAGCACCCTTCCTTTAGACCTTGTGGTTTAGATACAAATTGGAAGAGTAGGGCATATATAAGAAGGCAGTGGGCTGACAATACATTTCTCTACTGATACCAGAACAAAATTTTCTTCTGTCTCATATCAGTTTTTCCATAGGGCAGCACTCTTCTCAGGGCTTTTTGGCTTTTTTATTTTTCTTGTGTGTGCAAAGCGCTCTATGAAGTGTTGATATTTTCCTTTGCAAAGAGTTTAATACTGGAAACTTGGCTAAACCAGCGCCTGGCATTCAAAACCAGCCTCAGCAAGGTGTTAAACAACACCACTCTTTTTTTCTCCAGAAAGACGATTCAGTGATGTCTGAAGGGTAAACCCTGGGCATTGATCAAATCATGAAGCAGAACAGTTTCTGCTATGTCCTTGAATTTTTAGTGAGCATTACAGGTGCAGCTTGTATGCTCCTGTCCCACCACAGGCTTGACTGTTGAATGAGTGAATGATGATCTGTGTCTTTCTGAGGAACGGAAAAGACATCTTTAATCAAGCTGATAGAGCTGAGATGTTCAGACACTTAAGTAATTAATGTAATTTTGGGATTCTCTAAACAGACATCTTTGAGCTCCTGGGGATGTGGCTTACAGTGGAGTTCTGTGGCCATTTTAAACTATACTTGCTGAAGGGAGCACTTCTGCCCATCTTTTTTAGGCTGGACTGTTTTCCTTTTGCCACCAAAAATATTCATGAAGCTATTCAGTGAACCAGACTGGGAACCTGATTATGGGGAAAACTAAAACAACAAGCATCACCTTTCTCCACAACTGAGGTTTAACCCACATAAGATAAATTCATTGCAAACATGAGAGTGGGAGACAAGGGCAGGCAGGACTATTTTTGTTGGGTTTTTATGCTGGTTTAGGATGTTTGAAACTACAGAGTTTAATTTCTTTCCTGCTTCTCAGTAGAAAAGAATTGTAGCAAAAAATGTAAAGCTCATGTTTCTAATGTAGTTTATAGTTAGTTAATTGTGAGTTGCAGGGTTGCTTACTGTTTGCACGTTTACCTGATGCCTTGGTTTAGAAGTTGCTTCTGCAATTCTGCCCTTCTCCTCTGTGAGGAGAGAGGATCTCTTTGTTTCCTCATGTTTGGTGTTTTGGATAATCTTCAGTCTCCTGCAACCAGCATGCAGCTGATCTTCAGTCCGTGTGATCTGAGAGGGAATGTATAGCACTTTGCAGTGGGCAGAAAAGCCTAGTCCTCACAAATAATAGGAAAGTAGGAATGTCCTCACAAATTGTTTTACTGATAACTTGTATCAAAATAGCAATCTCTTTCTAAATTCTAGGAAATGTGTAATTGAGGATGTTTAAGTTATAAGTGTGGCGGATATTTTAATGGGGGAAGGGCTATGTGTGTAGTGTGAAAGGCTGTTGAGACCCAGGCCAGCTTATTTTAATACTGCAAATGGGAGTGGAATAAAAATAAAAGTCCCTCTTTTCATTTGAGATAAACTGAGCAGATGAGCAACCTTAATTGCACTTCAGTTTTTCTTTTCATTCTCTGAGAAGTTAAATGATACCTCATGACACAGCACAAAACTAAATTTTATTAGCAAAGTACTGTAAAAATCTATTACTGAGTTCAATTCAAAACTTGCCTTTAGTATTAAAGTTGAAATGTTCTAATAAATAATTATTCTTGTTTGCAGATAACTACTCTTATTAATCATAAGGATAAACCAAAGCGTTCAGACAAGACTCTGCAAGCAATCCAGCGAGTGGGCCAAGCCGTTAACCTGGCAGTCGGGAGATTTGTTACTGTGGGTGAAGCCATAGCCAACGAAAACCATGAATTGAAGGAGGAAATGAGTGTTGCTTGCATCGAGGCAAGGAGAGCAGGTATGTAGTTACTCATGAAATTGTACTTGTGCCATTTTTGGCACACTATTTTTAGTGTCAGGCATAATGTAAGAACTTTATTATTTAATTGCTTAACCTTCCTCTGCTGGTTCATTCAAGGCCTGATCTGTTACCTGATTTTGTCACTTACTTAAATTACTGTCATCTTACGAATAGGGAATGGAATTGTGTGTTGGCTTTGATTTTTATAGGATCATTTGCCTCAAGGAATTACCTGACTGCTCTTTTTTTATGATGTTACTACAGACAAAGAGCAGAGTGTTGGGAATACAACTTCAGAGTTTATTGCTGCCAAGTTAAAACAGTGGAGTATTTTAAGTTATTTGAGTGTTATGCTGTTGAGGTCACTGCATTCCAAATCTCAGTGTCTGAATGAAGGTCAGTGTCAACCCATATTTCATCAGGACTCAGTAAAATGACTCACATCAGTCATCTGATGACTCCCCTCAGTAGAATGAAAATCATATTGTGTTTGCCTTTTTGCTGGATTCAAGTTTTGTTGCAAACTTGCTGTGTGTATGAATTGAATGTGAAGTGTGGATAATTGAGTTGCCTGCTGTCACTCTTCCTTCCCCCAGAAGACCCTGTCTAGGCGAATAAAGGGTTGCATTCTCTGATGCTGTAAGAGAATGTCAGTGTCCTGCTAGAAACTACTTTCCTAGATATTAAGTATTATTCCTTGCATAATATGGCCCTCAGTAAATGCATATTCTTAGATCTGCAGTGAGGGCTTCAATTTGACATCTAGTAGAATGTTCCTTTTGTTGTTAGTGAGGTGAGGTTTTGTTTTTGCTTTCAAATATTTTTGGATTATGGGAAATTCTACTTGAAGCTTTCCCAGTTTGAGCAGGTAGATGAACCTGCAAGTATGACAGACATTCTGCTTGCTCTGGCTTCAGGGAGACAATCTTGAGCTTCTGTTGTGGGGACAAGTAAATGACCCTTCAACAACCCTTCAACATTAATGTCTTGATAACTGCAGGATGGAGGAGTATTCTGCTCCAATATGTGGGTTACTGTACTTGAAACTGACCTGTCAAGTTAAAAAGGGGGCTTGGCTGGCTGTTTGGTTTTTATCTTTGAAATGACCTCAGAGTCCTGAGGAACTTGTTTTTTGCTGTCCTAACTGGTGTACATCATGTTGGATCGCTGTTCTGGCCTCAGACTTTGGGGATGCAGTTCATACTATTACTTGTGATTAAATGAAAAAATAAGCTTAGAAATTGGGCATGGTGCTGTAAGAAATCCTCTGAAAATCTCTCAACAATGAGTCACAATGTCTAGAAACATGCTGATGATGAATGATTGTTCTTGGGATTTGAAGGACTATTCTGGATAAACTTTAGACTGAAAATTCCTAGTCGCTCCAGTAAACTTGGCTGCAAACAGAAATGTCCTAATTTAAAAACATTCCATTTGTTATGTGAAGCATGTATTTTCTCTTCAGAGATCCAAGTAAAATGCTGACAAGCCAAAATTGCCAAAGTTCACATCGATAATCGCAGCTGCTGGAAGAGCAGTGCAGTCTGAATCTGTTTCTTGACTTGCCGGTTAGGCTGTGGTTAAGTATTTTTTTCTCCCTATCACAGTATGCAGGAGGAGCTCAGAACCTAAAAATAGTCTGCGATACTTTATCCCAGCAAAAGACTATAGTTCTTTTGTATTGAAAGTTTTATTTCCTGTTACGCAGTAATAGCTTCAGTCTAGAGGAGTAAAGATATGGCCTGTTTGTATTTCTGTCAGCTTCACGTTTACTTTGGCATGGCTCAGTTGTTCCCTGCATTTGAGATCTAACTGATGGCTTACATGGGAAATTCAGTATAGCAAACATGTTTGCTCCTGGTTATTTGTTTGATGGAGGTTTTTTTGTGCCAGTAGTATCTCTGTGGACTGTTCAGTGTTGGACAAAGTAACATAGTCCTTTGAGAATATAAATTCTTATGGATAAATGTTGTCTGAACTCAGTTTCTGCACATGGTTACTCAGGTGCCATTTTTAATAACTTTGGTGTTCCCAAGCAAGCCAAAAAAATTTCCTGGACAATTTTAGCCAAGAATGTTGACCGTATTAATGAACCCTATGTTCTCAGGGCACAGGCAGCAGAAAGCCTTTGCTCTTTAGGGCAGGGAATCTGGTAGAGCTGTTCATACTTCTTTTTAGCTAATAAATTAGATTGTGTCTCAGAAATTGAGATTTTGCTAGGCATGAAAGATTTCAACACAAAAGGATTTAGAACATTAAGCATCTCAATTTCTTAGAAAAGCAGGGAGTCTTTAAATCAATTGCATATTCTGCAGAGGCTTTGAAGGATGACAGATGTTGTATTTGTTTCTTGAGAAGGGTATAATAAGTGATTTGAAGTGTTTCAGACTTGTTATGACTATTTCCTTGTAATAAACCTTGTAATTTGATTGACTCAAAATAGAATCCTAAAACACTGCAGAGGGTCATGTAGCAGATTTTTCGTAACATTGTTCTTGCACTGTGTAAATGTTTACAATGACAGTATAGAAGTGGAATGTAACTTACAGAAGCACATTTTAGATGCCCATCTGTGATTTTTTTTTGTCTTCTTTTTCTCTCTAAAACTAGGAGAGACTGGCTAATTTAAAAGAGAAAGCAGACGTCAGGAATAAGTGTCATTGCTTCTCTAGTATTCTCTGCCAGTTGACTGCATAGCCCTAAAGGACGACATGGAGTAAAATAAAAGCAATATATAGCTCTCTCCTATTTTTGCTTTGATTTTAGTACAGAGAGGGCTAAATTAAGAAGGCTGAAAAATGGGAATTTAAATGGATACATGGAATCACAGAATAACTGAAGTTGTAAGGGTCATTTTAACTCCCAAGAATGGAGATCATGCAATTTCTTGTACACTGCTCAATTCTTACTTCTTTCTTCTGCCCTAATTTAAGGTGTTTGACTACTTTTGCTGTGGCAAAAGTATTTTCTTATCATTTATAATATATTATAATTTATAATAATTTTCTTATTTCATCTTGTTCCATCACCGTACCTACTGGGATAAATCTGTCTGTGTCTCTCCATACCTGCCCCCTAGGGGGATAGATGTAGGGCACAGAAAGCTCTGGCACTGACCTTGTCTTCTTGGGGCAGAACAAACTTTCCCCTTCAAGCTCTCCCCTTATGTCACTCGCTTCACTATGTCAGCTGAGGTGTTAAGGAGCCCAGAAGTGGACATGGTACTCCAGATGCTGCCTCACAAGTGCCAAAAGGAAGGGAAGAATCATTTCTGTAGCCTTCCAGGTGCAGCTGGCCATTATTGTTGATTCCTGTTCAACTCTTTGTTGGCCCCCTCATGTCTTTCCCCCCAAAGATTCCTTGTTGACATCTGATCTCAGCATGTAGGGCTGAGTGGTGTTACCCTGGCCCAGGTGTGGTATTTACTGCCCTTGTTGGACTTCACAGATTGTCTATCAGATCATTTTTTTCCAGCCTGTCCTTCTGTCTAGCAGCCCTGCCCAGCAGCCCTGCCCTCCCCTTCCAGGCACCCACCTTGGTATTGTTCACACACTTGCTGAGCATGCTGTCATCATCCAGGGAATAGTTTTGATGACTCTTGTCAGTCCCAGAGGAGCACCACTGGAAGTTGACTGCCCAGTGAACTTTGTACCTGTTATCAGCATACCCTATCCCAACAGTCAGGTTCATTTTCTACCCACCTTTTTGTTCACTCAGTCCATATCCCTAGATGAAGTTATAAGGAAACTATGGGAGATCATGGCAGGGGCCATGCTGAAGCTGAGATGCACAGCATTCATTACTTTCTTTCTTTAAAAAGTGTCATCTCCTTGTAGAAGGCATTCAGATCAATAAGGGACTATTCACCCTGGCAGGTCCGTGAGAGCTCTTCCCAATTGCCTTTTTCTGTTTAATGTGGTAATGTCTTCCCAGATTATTTTAGTGGTAATCCTGGAGGCTGATGTGTGGCTGACTAGCCCACAATTACCTGAATTTTTCTTGTTAACTTTCTTTGACATGAATGTGACAGTTGTCTTTCTATCATCGGAAATAACACCCAGTTGTCATAATCTCTCAGTCATGGTAGGAGAATTACACTGATACTGAACTCTTTCTTTGACATGCTCAGATGTGTTTTATGGACTGGTGTATACCCAGCTGGGTGTAGCTACCCTAGCTCCATCTCTTTACCCTAACAGGTCTTGTTCCTCATAGCTTACTCCCAGGGCTTAATTCCTATTCCTTTAGTTGCATATCTATAGGCAGAGAAGGAAGCCTTTGTTCTGTTACCAGAAGTCTTGAGTTTCTATGGTGGTCTGGAGCTTTTGACAGGCAGATGTTGCAGGTGTTTCACTGTTCTCTGATAATTCTTTGTATGACTAGCTGCTTCACCTATGACTTCATTCATCCTCAAGAAGGTGAATCCCATAGCATAAGAAATGGGATAATGGTGTGCATCCTTTCTTGATTGCCAAAAGAACTTTGCATCTGTTTTAATTGTTTTCTGTGTGATTCTACAGCATTTTATGTTGTCACAGATATTGTGAGGTCACAGAAATAGGTTAATCTGCTGACAAAGGTGAACAAGTAGAGACTGGTGTGAAGTGAAATGAATTGGACTGTGGAGAAGGCAATGGCCAATGTCTTTTACTGTAAAATGATGTCCTTACTTGACTGGAGACTTGTCCTATAGCTTCACTGGGAGTGCCTCTGGCTGCCCCTCACTCTTTGAGCTGTGAGCTGCAGCTGCATTTCTCTAAGTCCTCTTTGCTTCTATCTCTTTTCAGGGCTTTCAGCTGTGGAACTCACTGTCTCAGACTACAGTCTATAATACAGTATATTGGGGTGACTCTCTGATTATTTGGAGCATGCCTTTTGTGACCTGGCCTGGTCCCAGCAAATGTACTGGAAGTTTCTTTCCATAATGCAATACTATTTTGGCAGCTTAAGAACCCAAGGGATTACAGTTATCAGAAGAGAAAAGCGCTATGAAATGTGGAGCTCTGGGGTTTGAAGGACTGTCAGGCCTTCCTTGTTCTATAGTGCGTGGTATTTCTGGAGTACCAGAATAATGCAGGTTCTTCAAATGGGAGCACTGGCTTTATCAGGCTTTTGGAGTATTTGGCCTGCTTAGGTGAATTACCTTTGTTGAGGTTTTGAAGATGAGTCACAGGGAATTTGATCAGATCCCCTGGATTTTATCTTTAAGGACGATCTACAGGTCAGCTGTAGGTTGATCATCTTGTCTTGTAGGCTAACAAAAATCGTGTCTCAGAGCTTGCCTGAGCTCAGTCTCCCAGCAGCTTTTCTCTGGTTACAAAATAACAAATTGCTCAGTCTTTCCTGTATTGCACTACTATCTAGGATACTCCAGAAGATTCCACTGGATAGGGTCTTCGTTTCTTTCTCAGATAAAGAAATCCATTAGCTGCAGTGGATGTAGAGTTTTTACCTGCAAAAATAAAAGTAGTCAATTAAGCCTTTTTAACTATCTATTTAACTAAATCCAAATTGAATAAAAAGATAACAATGAACTGAAAATAACAGTGAACTGAAGTTCTTTACCTTTTTTTCCTCTCCTGTCTCTAATAGTGCCCTGTTTAGTCGCCCTCCTTTGAACGTGAAGTGCAGTAGTCTCACTATAATGCTTCACTCCTCTCAGTTGTAAAGTTACTATTTGGAATCTCTCTATTATTCATGCCTGGAAACTTCTACAGGAATAGGAAACCTATATATTATGGGACTGCTAATTGAAATTTGGAAAGTGGAGGGGAATTTGTAGTTCTTTCTTCCTTGCTGCATCCCACTCTTTCAGTGGATTGATGCTGCAAGTGTGGATACTGGTGTGACTTTGGCTATTAATATCAGAAAAATACCTCTCATGAATGTTTTCTCCCTCCACACTCCCTAATTCTGCCCATCACTCCCCCTTCAAATAGCTGTAGATTACTGTAAGAAAGTTAGTGTATGTTACAGATGGAAGAATAAGGTAATAGTGAATAGTAATCCACATTTAAATATGGAGAGGGTGCCACCAACAGTCAGTCGAAGGAAGTAAAGTGAAATAAAAAGAGTTGTGGGTCGCTCTGAAATTGTCTTATCCCTCAAAGGTAAAATTTAAGAATGCTTAATAGCCCAGTATCTTTCTTGTAAGTACGGAAAGTCACTTTATTTTTTTTTTTTCCTTCCAGGTGAAACAATTGCACAGCTTACAGATGTGGCAAGCTTGGATCATCCAGAATCTGATAGCCACATAACAATCTTTACGGACAAAACGGGTGTGGTAAAAGCTGCAAGGTTGTTGCTTTCTTCTGTCACAAAGGTGCTAGTGTTAGCAGACAGAATTGTAATCAAGCAAATTATAACTTCCAGGAACAAGGTATTGTAGCTTCTTCTCTGTTCTGTTCTAACTGATAACTGTAGTCAGTGCAAAAGAGTGGTGGTAAATGTGATATTGTTGTTGTCTCTCTGGAGGAATTATAAAATAAAGAGGTAAAAATTAATGTGTTGCGCATACTTTTTACTTACCAGTTATCTGAAAGGGGATGGCTCTAACTCAGTAGGATTAAAATAACAATTTTCAGCGATTCTGCGTTTTATGTCGCCCACATTGCTTTATTCACTTACTATGTTGGAGAAGATGCTGTGTTACTGCTTATTGAACTTTAAATTTGCTGTGAGGTGAAAAGTGTGTCTGTTGGTAAAATGGTCAATAAAACTTCTACTTGCTAATGACAGAATGTTTGTACTGTCAGGATCAAGCCAAGGAGAGCATTATGACATCTAAGCAAAAAGCTGTGAGGAATGCACATAAAAGTCTGTGCTAGTGGAGTGAGGTTTACAGATTAAAAGGGTTTTGTGCAGTTTAACTTAGGTCTTGAAACTTAGGATGAAACTACTTGGTTGGTTTAAATAATCGATGAAGGCTCATTTAACCTCATATAATCTATTTCATGCAGTGCAGGCTTCACTGTCTGCCTGTAGGATATTCTTCCATCTTCTTCTTCACAATGTGCTGAAACAAAAATAGAAAATCCTGTGTTTGAAAAATGAGAACCTGATAAGGCCTGGGGGTTTCCATTAATTTTGAGCTTGTAATCTAGAGCAGTGCCCTTCTTTCCACTTTTGACTCCTTATGCTGTCTCTATTCCTTTGTCCCAGTTTACTTTCCAGACCCACTGGACTCTATTTTGCAGCAGCTAGATCCAAGACACTTAGTTCAGTCCAGGATGCAAAAACAGTGAAATTACCTGCTTCTCTCTGGCTTTAGGCTTGGCTGCACCGATCTGCTGTCTTTGTACTCATTTCTTCTCCAAGTGGCTGATTCAGTTGGCAACAGTTTTATCAATATCAGTTTGCTGAAGTTCCTTGGAGCGTTGGTCTTTTTCTTCACTGAAGACCAGAATGGTGCATTTAATACCTTTTGCTGCTTTTCTGCTGTCATCTGCAGCCATGCAGTAATCCTAATTAATTTACTTTTCCAAAAGTGGTGGGTCTAGGCTATGGAGTAACTGTGCAAATGCATGTATCATGAAAGGATAAGGAGGGATATATCCTTTCAGGAGCAGGCTAGGTTTCTGATAGTTTTAAATATGTATGAAAATATTGTCATATATACACCGATGTGAATATAGTAAGCATAGGTGCAGCATTTAATTTTGAAAGTGTTTCAAAAAATCTCATAGTCCAGAGTAAGTGTATCTGACTGTGCCATAGGCATAGAATCGTAAAATATCCTGAGTTGGAAGGGACTCAAGGCCAACTCTTGGCCCTTCACAGGACACCCCAAGAGTAACACCATGTGCCCAAGAGCACTGTCCATATTCTTCTTGAACCTTGTCAGGCTTGGTGCTGTGAGGATTTCCCTGGGGAGCCTGTTCCAGTGCCCAACCACCCTCAGAGTGAAGAACGTTTTCCTGATACCCAATCTAAACCTCCCCAGATAAAGCTTCACACCATTCCCTCAAATCCTGTCACTGGTCCTGTCACAGAGAAGAGACCAGTGCCTGCCCCTCCTCTTCCCATCACAAGGAAGTTGTAACTGCCGTGAGGTCTCCCCTCAGTCTCCTTCAGGCTGAACAAGCCAAGTGACCTCAGCTGCTCCTCATTTGGCTTCCCTTCAAGGCCCTTCACCATCTTCATTGCCCTCCTCTGGACACTCTCTAATGGCTTAATATCCTTCTTATATTGTGGCACCCAAAACTGCCCCAGCACTTGAGGTGAGGCTGGCCCAGCTCAGAGCAGAGCAGGACAATCCCCTTCCTTGCTCTGCTGGTGATGCTGGGCCTGATGCCCCCCCCCCCAGGTGCAGCATCTCATGGGTTTTACTGCATTCTCCTTTCTGTGCATAGTGAATGTCTGGGAAAGTCTGCTTTTGTCTCTGGTACCAGTAGAGCAATTCACATCTCCAGGACCTGATTAAACAAGTGATGGTATTTTATACAGGCCTAATATTTATATATGCCCTAATTTTTATTGAGTACACTCCTGAAAAGTGTGTCAGACACCGCTATGATGGGTAGCATAGAGGTTCTTCCTGTAGGAGACATTGTGGTAGAGGGATAATATGGGCAGGGATTTAAGACGTGCACACAAATACTCTAAGACAGTGTAGTATAATATGGCAAAGAGGATGGAAAGGTAGGAAGAGGATCATCAGTACTGCCAACTGGAGAAGATTTTGGCTTCTTGAAATGCATCACTGTTCTTGGCCTTAATTGCTCCGTTTTTATCTTAGAGACTGAATGCCCAATGTTAAACTTCTATTGGCTCTTTTTTTTTTTTTTTTTTGGCCTATTTCTGAACACCTTTTTCCATTGTCATCATCTTCCTCATGTGAATAAAGAGTCAATCAAGGGCAAAGGATAGAAAAACCCATGAGTGGTTGGACATCTAATCCCTCAGACAAAGAAAGTGATTGAGATCTTCCAGAATGGCGATCTGTTTGAGAATCCAGCCTCTGGCTGATGATGGCCAGTGATCCTGTTCCTGCTTCCACATTCTCTGCACCATATATGCTGTCCTTGTGTTCTTGGATTGCATACAATTTCTTCCATACCTGCCTACATCTTTCCTACCTTACAGAATCACTTTCATTGTCCATCAGACTTAGTCACTGCATCAGTGAGCTTAAGGTTTTGCTCCACTCAGGTTAGGAGAACCAGAACAATAAGCAGGGAAGTGACAGATAGTGGTGGAGTTGCTGCATTGTTCATTTTGGATCAAAATATGGATGTGCCCCGAAGTGATGTCAGCCTACGACTGCTGTCTGTGAGGTGACATTCATCCTGCAGCAGTAGCTGTGCAATACCTAGTGCTAATTTAGATGTTAATAAGAGCTTAAAGCCTTGTTTTTTTACATTTAACCTTTTTATTAAAAGATGTATGTCTTCAGTACTATCCTTAGTATCCTTAGTATCCTTAGCATATTTCTTGTTGAAAAAGCTTTAAAAAAATTATGAAGACATCACAGGTATTTTGCATTGTATCAGCATCTTGAATAAGCTTTAGACAGATTTAGAGCTGTCTATATAGTTTTTTGGAATGTCAGCTCTGCCTGGGGTGTCTAGAATTATTCAGTGTAATGGAAATGCATGCACTTCCACTGTAATTTTTATTTGACAAGAAATTTGTCATGAGAGAAACACAGAAAACTGTAACAGAGTTGTTTGCAAGTTCAGACTCATAAAGTACTACATTTGCTTAAACCTAGAATAGTTGAGCATCATTAATATTTCTTTTTATCTATTCTTAGAAGAGAAGGTTGGACCTTAGCTTGTATGTTTTCCTCCTTTATCCACATTTACTTTTCTGACTTTCCCAGTCCTGTCGTTCTCTCCTCCTTCCACTCTCATACTGCTATTTTCACATCTTTGTGCATCTTCCTTCCAAGTCCTTTGTTCTCCAGTCTTTCTCATACATCAACACCCCAATCAGGAAAACTCCTTTCTGCAGCCTTTGTGGAACTGGCTGGCCAACATAATATACTCAGACAGGTTGCTGCAGTCTAATATTGCTTGATAAAGCTGTGAATTCCACAGCAGTTGCAGGGTTTATTGGGACAATTTCTTTACTTAAGTTACAACTGAGATTGAGGGGCTGCTCTGCCACAAGCAAATGGGTGCTTCTAGGAGAGTTTGCCAGGGTCGCAGGGAAGGGGAAGTTTGTCATAATCAGGTGTGTACACTGTTTTTGTAGTTGGGAAGGAAGATACTTTTGGCATAGAAAAGGAAAATATCAATTGAAGTTTCTCCCCTTCAGGTATAGTCTCTTAAATTTTCATGTGGTGTCTTATCTCCGGTCTGAAAGACAATACAGAACTGCTTTGAGTATTTCCCCTTCTGAAGACATTTAGTGGATTTGAAAGATCACTTTGAGATTAGCAAGTGTATGTCTAATCTGAAAAATGCAGATGTTAATTTCTGTTATAATCCATAATGTAGTGACTTCACAGGATACTTTCAGTAATCAGTAATTTATAAGCTCTATGATAGTCTTTGCTGAATGTTTAAAAAAATGCTGATTTTTACATGCTTTCATGTATCTTGAGTAAGAAATTGGTACAACTTGAATATATTTAGTTCTTTGTTTTATATGCAACAAATAGAAATCTCTAGAGTTAAGAGCAGGTTGTTATGGAAAGTATAAAACTATGTATTCATTTATTTCTAACTTTTTTTGTTCAGTTTTGTTGAATTCTGTTGCTTTTTTTGATATACAGAGCCACTGAAATGCATGTCTGTGCAGCTGTGATTTTAGACTTTAAAAGTTAGGCATCTGAAATGGAGAGTTATAACACAGGGGTATAGTCTGCACTTGTTTCTGTCATATTAAATTTAAAACCACATTTTTTCTTAAATCTGGAAGCTGAATCCATTAATACTTTTTCTCTTAATACTGTGAGGAGCAAGGAAAATGTTTTTTGAGGGCTGACAACAAATGACTCACTTTGAATGAAGCATGATAATTAACTTACATTTGATTTCTGGCTGTTGAGTTGTTAATGCTTAAATAGTAACAAACTATATACATTTTAAACTACACACCTTAGGAGTATCTGTAAATAATAGTACTCCTTGTTTAATGATAATGTTTTTTGTTCAGCATCTTGATAATCTACAGTATTTTCACTTATCTGGCAGGTTCTTGCAACAATGGAACAACTAGAAAAAGTCAGTAGTTTCCAGGAGTTTGTACAAATATTCAGCCAGTTTGGAAACGAAATGGTGGAATTTGCCCATTTAACTGGAGATCGGCAAAATGTAAGTATTAGTAAAAGGTTGTAAGATATTGCACAGTATCATCTTCATCTTATTAAAGGTATGGGTTCTTCTGGGGTGATAAAAGAAAACAAAACAATTGTTGGTGTCCTGTCTGTGGAACCTGCCCTCTCCTTGCTCCACCCAAAACACGTCTTGATTTTAAAGCTCAGCTTGAGAAATATGGCTGCATTGTTTGCCCTGCATATCTTCCAGAAGCCTCTTTGTGTGTTATTTTCATTGTCTTTTGGCTTCAGTCACTGTCTTTTGGCTCCAACTTTTATGGCTTATTATTCTGGTAGAGAGTTTGTTGTTATTTGACAAAAATATTTGAGGTTGCATGTAGTGAAAGGACTTGATTATTTTAAAAAACTCCAAATGGATTCTAATAAAGCATCTGCTTGGTGACTTGTTAGAGTTTGATTTTTTTATTATTATTATTCTGAAATATTTTTCTAGGCCCCTTCTTTTATTAGGGCAATGAGTTTTAGATCTCATAGGCAGCTACTCTTTCAAAGCCCTTCATTCATACTGGAAGATTTTTTTTCCCACTACTTCCATGTAAATTTCAGGGTTTACTGAGGGTTAGGACTTCTGCTGTGAGCTCTAGTTGCTTTTCCTTGATAATCCAATCCTCTGTTCAGAGCTAAACCAGGGTTTGGTATAAATATACAGAGTCCATAATATCCAGTAAAATTCAGGATTCAGTTTGTATAAACAAATTGGCCAACATCATGTGTTTCCTTTTACTGTTGATGTGTGCATGCTTGGTGTCAAAGAACCATTACTGGGAAAGCTACTTAAAATTAAAGGAAATACCTGCTTAGAAGTGAACTCTCTTTTTTTTTTCCTGAAGTATTTTTTTCCCTAAAGCAGTTGTTCCTTTGAAAGGGAAACATGCATTATTAGGAAGTCACAGTCACTTTTCAGCTATGTTGGATTTTCAGTGTTAAGTGGTCTTCTGCTCTCCTCTCTTTGCCTACTTGACTCTTTTGGCAAAAGTGCTACGCTACCACTTTTTCAAATGTGTCAGGACTTTATTGATGTGCTCAATTTACAATGTGTAGACTGCTATGTGGGGCTACTAGTTTTATGGGGAGGAAACATTCCTTCACAATATTTTTAAGTGTGCCATAAATTCTTGAGTGTCATCAGATTTATCAGAGTGTAATGTCAGAATTTCAGAAATTAACTGTTTTCTTGTTTGGTTGTTTTGTTGGTTTGATTTTTAATGTGATTTTGATCATAAAGATTTTATGTAGTTACTAAATACAAACATTATAAAATGTCAAAACAGATTGCTGCTGTGATTTATCTGAGTGTTTTTGTTCATCTAGGGTATATTAGGATTAATTACATGCTGTAAAGCTTCAGCCACTCCCATTCAGTTGCCTGTTTGACAGATACCACTCAGCTGTCTTTGTGAGCAATGAGAAGATTGCAGTTGTACTTTTCTAAGTTCTTCCCCTTGTTAGACCCTCTTGCATGTTGAGGGATTAATGTCTTGCCCTCTTCCCCCACATCCTGGTTTGGAGTCTAAACTCTTGTGTTTTGTTGAACTTTGTTGGGGGTGTAGTTCAGTGTTGCAGGTGTATCCATCTTTCCCTGGAAAGTTCTTGATAAGTTTCTGTACTTGGAACAGAGAAATACCAAGGAATTGCTTTTTCAGCCTGTTAAGACTTTTTTTATTACTGGTATGTAGCAAACATAACACTCAAGTAGAGAAAAGATTTAGTTTACATTTCCTCCACTGCAGTATAATGAAAAGCAGGTGCTCTCTGTTTCTGCCTTACCCTCCTTTCCATTTCAGAAAATATTTCTTGTCAGCTATTCTTTTCAACCTCATTTTTTTGTTTTATGAATAATGCCTTATGATAAAGGTATCAAAATTAGCAACAGTTTACATAACGTGCTCTGTATCTGGGAGATCTTCCTTCTTTGAAATCTGAATTGAATAGAGCCAAGAATAAATGCAAAAATTGAAGTCTATCTGAAAAGTAAGTTCTAGATCATGACTTAGGCTGAAAATAGCAGTTGTCAGAAATTAGAAAG
>WBNO01006611.1:0-18283 GCA_013400575.1 Peucedramus taeniatus
CGCTGGGCCAGCTTCTTCCTGGGAGACATAAGGTTGAGTTACCTTAGAACTGGGTACCAATATGTGCTTTTTACTATAGTGTGCCTAATCATTTTGCATTTTGCAGTCACACAGTGTTAAGGGCTACATTTATGCTGTCCTTAGGCTTTGCCTTTACTATAGCACTAAATATATTACAGGATAAAGTTTCTCACTTTCTATTGCTGTTCCCCAAATCAAATCCATGACTTATTCCTCATAATATTGTGATGTTTCTCTTGTAATGTCACCTTTGGATTTTTAGTCTTACTTTTCTTTTTTTCTTATCACTACGTACTTGGCCTCCTCGAGCTCCTCCGTGCGCTGAATCGCGTCTGTCTCGTATTTGGTTCTCCACTGGGCCACTTCACTGTTGGCCTTGGACAGGGCTCGCTGCAGCTCCCCCTTGGCCTCCTGCTCCTCCTCATATTGTTCCCGGAGCAAGTCACAGTCGTGGCGAGAGGACTGTAGGGCATGGGCCAGGGCGTTCTTGGCCTTGGGGGACAATTGGGTTGGGACAATTAATTTCCTGTGAGATAATAAAATGTTAACTTGGTGAAAGTTGTTGAACATTCTTTGACTATGACATTTAAAATCGGACTGAGAAAAAATGGCATATTCATTCCATGTTTTTAGAATTTAGAATGCCGTCTCAGGAGAGATGATGGGTAAATTCTAAACGACAGCTATACAGCTGTGAAACATTGAATCCTTTTAAATATGTTCTAAAGTTTCAGCTGCCACTGTGAAAAAGTAGACTAAGATGTGCAGTTTCTTTTTAGGTATACCTCAATCATTTTTCATATGTCATCATAAATTGATTAAAGACCTAAAACTGGTTTTCCCTGTCTTAGTATCCATATTGGGGGGATGTCTTCCTCAACTTTCAGACCAGGGAGGGAGGAGGTAAAATTTCTCACCTTGCTTGAAAGTTCAAAAATTAAAACGATACAGCTAACATTCTGATGTTATGTGAGAGTAGGAAATATCTACAGATAAAAACACAGATTCCCAATCCAAAATCAACCACATGCAGGAAGCAACTTTACCTTTATTTCTTCTTCTAAATGTCTCTTTAGTTCCTCGATCTGTTGAGTGCATGCCTGTTTGTTTCTGGATAACTGAGATATCAAACCATCTTTTTCTTCCACCTGGCGTGAATATTCACCTAAGAAAGTTTTCAGACAGATTGCCATTAAAAATTAAAATTAAATCAGTATTTCTTTTAAGCACAGTATACCAGCTTACAGAGAATAGATCAATTTGAGTAATGCATCAATCTTTTTTCCCTTTATCATTGGTTGCTGGTTGTTCCATTCCAGAGGGGTATAGGGGTATATTACCTGACTCTGTCTGCAGACGAGCCCTTTGAGCATTGAGGTCATTGATCGTGCGCTGATGCTCTTCTTCCTTGGTCTTAATCTCACTCAGCTGATCTTCCAGAGTGCGGCACATCTTCTCCAGGTTGGCCTGCGCATCAAAGTCACATAAAAAAAGAGGACTACCACTAAGTTCTAGAATACTGTTCGCAAGGTGAAAAACAATGCAACGGGATGGAATAGCAAAATACAGTCAGAATAAAGATAATGTATTACAGCATGTATAATAGGGCAGTAACATGACAGAAACTCCATACCTTGGCTTTGGAGACAGACTCCATGTTACTGGCCAAGTCATCAATCTCCATCTTCAGTTCACTCTTCTCCTTCTCCAGCTTCTGCTTCACGCGTTGCAGGTTGTCGATCTGCTCGCCCAGCTCAGCTGTGCTGTCCGCGTGCTTCTTGCGCAGGGCGGCAGCCGTGGCTTCGTGCTGCAGCGTGGCCTCTTCCAGGTCACGGCGCATCTTCTGGAATTCTGCCTCACGCTTCTTGTTCATCTCCACCTGAGCTGCTGTGGCCCCTCCTGCTTCTTCCAGCCGCTCGCTGATCTCCTCCAGCTCCCTCGACAGGTCAGCGCGATGCTTCTCTGCTTTAGCGCGAGAGGTTCGCTCTGCCTCAATTTCCTCCTCCAGCTCCTCAATACGGGCCTGCAGAACAGCAGGGACCCCTCACACCCGTGCCCTCCTCCTGCCTGAGCTGAGCCTGAGCAAGGCAGGGGAAGGAACAGAGACTTGCCTGCAGCTCCTTGATCTTCTTCTGAAATTGCATGCCCAGGGCTTGTTCATCCTCGATCTTGCTCTGGATCTGGCTGATTTCAAAGTCTTTCCTTTGGGCCAAGTGAACCGTGTTAGAGCTCAAAGAAAACACACAAGTGCTCCAGCCCAGCACTCAGGTGCCCCAGAGCCACACTTACTTCTTCAGTTTCTCATCCAGCTGCTGCTTATCATTCTCCAAATCCATGATGCTGTCCTGGGCCAGCTTCAGGTCTCCTTCCAGTTTCCTCTTAGCTCTCTCCAGGTCCATGCGCAGTTTCTTCTCTTGCTCCAGGGACCCTTCCAGCTAAACACAACAAGACCATCAGGCCTCCAACAGCCAGGTCACGCTCCATACCTGTCCTCTTCCTGCTCTATGTCTGTGTGCTTACATCATCCACTTGCTGTTCCAGCTTGGTCTTGGCTTTGGTCAGAGTATTGACTTTGTCCTCCTCTACCTGCAGGTCATCCAGGGTCTGCTGATGGGCCTCTTGGAGGGCTTTCTTCTCTTTTGTCAGCTTCACAATGGTCTCGTCCAGGGCTGCCATCTCCTCGGTGAGGTTTTTCACCTTTAGGAAGAAAGGAGCAAGCATAGACAGAAAATGGTGCTTGAAACTTTATAACAAGACAAGTTTTTTCCAGAGTGTGAGTGACAGGTTCTACCTCATACCTTGTTTTCAGTGGCGTGTTTTTCCTTCTCCACCTTGGCCAGTGTTAGCTCAAGGTCATCAATATCTTTCTTCAGCTCTGAACATTCATCCTCCAGCTTCCTCTTCTTGGCTGTCAGTTCAGCATTAATTTCCTCTTCATCCTCAGCCCTTTCAGTCACTTCCTTAATTTTGGCTTCCAGCTGGATTTTGGTTTTGATGAGCTGGTCACACCTTTCCTCAGCATCAGCCAAGCTATCTGCTTCCTGTTGAGGAGACAGAATTTTGTGGATTCTAATATTTTGAAGTTTCTGTGCTCTTACTCTTTTATCACTGTGTAGCAGCTGAACCTGACCTTCAAGTCCTGCAATAGAATGATTTTAACTGCTAGTTACGAAGCTAAGAGAACATGGCTTTTCCTGCATCTGCATTCACAAGAACCACTTTCAAATGTGGTTTGCATTTTGCCACAAAATTAATTCATTGTTCTACCTCATGTCAAGGATCTACATTTGGCTCCTTCCTCTGATGACAAGAGCACTGACTCCCAGTAGAAAATCTGTATTTTTGCTCTGGCTGTCAGAGTGCTTACCACTCACTGCCAGAATTTGTTTCCTCATCTTCATTATGTATGATGGATAATTTCCCAAATTTATGACTTTTGGTCTTCTATAGTCTGATCTTCTGTTCGTAAAGAACAGTCTGAATGTCTAGACTCATTTTCTGACTGATAAACTAAAGGTGATAAACTCACAGCCTGCACTTGGAGCTGCAGATCATTTTTCTCCTGCACCAGTTTCACCATTTTCTCCTCCAGCTCCTTCCGCTTTGCCTCAGACTTTGCAAGCTCCTCCTTGGTTTTCTCAAACTCTTGTTTCATGTTGGCCATCTCCTTCTCAGACTCTGCACTCTTCAGCAAGGGCTTGATCTTGAAGAACAGCTTCATCCATGGCCAGTGTTTGACATTCATGAATGCACGAATGTTGTACTGGATGCAGAAGATGGACTCCCTGAGGCATAATTAAAACATACAATGAATATTCTCATTCTGATGAGTGCCAGCACTTCCCCCCAAGCAGAATGCCTCTAACTGAAGAAGAGGAAGGTGTACCTCCGCTCCACCATTCTCTGGTACTCCACCCTCATCAGGAAGCCCCTGCACCTGGCCTGAGTGCGGGTGATGAGCTGTGCCAGCTTCTCATCCCTCATCTCCTCCAGGAGTCCCAGCAGCCCAGCTTTGAAGAACACCTTGAGAGAGGCAATGTTGCAGCACATCACTGTCAGGTAGAGCAAAGCCCAGGCAGACAGTGAATGGTGGAGGGGGGGGGGATTGTACCTTGGTGTGTCCAAATTTGTACTGGGTGTGGTCCACATCGATTGACCCAAGGAGCTTCTCAGAAGCCTTCTTGCTATCAATGAACTGTCCCTCAGGGATGGCACTGGCATTGAGCACCTTGTATCTGTGGAATCGGAGGAAGATAAGGCTATTTTTTTCCAAGCAACACACAGTAGCCAATAAACCACACCAGCTCTTTCTAAAATTAGAACACAGCCTAAATGGACCCATGAATGAACCAACATTGCTTTTAATGATGCTGACAATGATGCAGAGCTCATACCTCTGTTTGAAGTCAGCATAGAGGACTCTGCTGGGGAACCCTTTCCTGCAGATCCTGATCCCTTCCAGCACGCCGTTACAGCGCAGCTGGTGCAGGACCAGCTCGTGCTCCATGGCACCTGGCAATGCAGAGCACACATGAGTGGCACAGATTGCAGTGCAGAGGGGAATGGATGTATGAGAGCAAGGATCTTTCTGCTTGGGGCTCTTACCAGGTGTTTTAGTCTCATTGGGGATGATACAGCGCACAAAATGGGGGTGAGTGCTCCGCAGGTTGGTCATCAGCTTGTTCAGATTCTCCTAGAGGAATCAGTTACCAGTCCTTGTATCAAGTATTTGATGCACCAAGTTAATGATTTTACAACTTCTCAAGCTGGGTTTTGGAGCATTTAGATAAAACCACAGAAACCAAAAAGATTTCTTGTATTTGAAGATACTGAGCACCATTTTTAGACTGAAATACTACAGTGCTGCTATTGGTTCTACAAAAACTTATATATAATTTCACACATTCACAAAAGAATTACTTAGATTTTTTTTTTTCTGCCTTCAGAAGTCAATCTACTTAAGTTTCTTAAAATAAGACTTTATTACAATGACATACATATCTCCTTGGAAATTATTTTCAACTCCTCAACAGAAATGCAGAAATACTAATATTACCATTCTAGTCTGACCCAAAGACATAAAAATATGAAGATCTGAATTATATCTGTTAATAAAAAGAAAAAAAAATACAGAAAACCGCCACAAATTAGTGGAATTCCATGATTTTGAATGCTCATTTTTGGACATATTTGCAATTAAAATTGACCCTGGAAAACCTGATGTGGAATTTAAAAATAAATTTATCCCCTTTACAGTAATTTAATATAGCTCTTTCAAATTTAATATTAGCTCCCCCCACCCCTTTCTTCACATTTCAGAGATAACAGATGCAGTACTATACCCGGAAAAGAGCTGAGACGGTCTGGAAAGAAGAACCCTTCTTCTTGCCTCCCTTTTTGCCAGCACCAGACTCTGTGAATTGAATAATGGAAAACAAAAAGTTTTAAAATTAACATGAAAGAACTTTAAATGTTTAGTGTTTGTGGCTTTAATTCTGTGACAATTATCCCACATTAAAAATACAATTTTCACAAAACCGACCTGCATCTGCTCCACCATAGTTGGCAAAGAGTAAAGCCAGGGTCTTCACAGATGATTTCTGGTACAGCCCAATGACAGTTTCGTTCAGAGGGTCCTTGTTCTTCTCCAGCCAGCCAGAGATGTTGTAGTCCACTGTTCCAGCATAGTGCACCAGGGAGAAGTGGGCCTCAGCCTTGCCTTTGGCAGGTTTTGGCTTCTGGAAATTGTTGGACTTGCCCAGGTGCTGGTCATAGAGCTTGTTCTTGAAAGAGGTGTCAGTTGCCTTGGGGAACATGCACTCCTCTTCCAGGATGGAGAAGATGCCCATGGGCTGGAAGAGATCATGACAGACAAGAGGGAGAAACAGATTAGATAGAAGACATCTCTTGGTTGGAAAGTTGCTGAAGTCAGAAAAGGAAGCTGTTCCCATACTGACTTTAAGTCAGAGAAAATCAGCTAAAGCTCAGCTCTTTTCAATGATGCTGTTTCATTCAAAATTATGGAAATGCCTTTGCTCATGACATTATTATAGATATACCAATGTAAAATACTGTTCTCTCCATAAAACATGTTTACTGATAAGTACTTAGAGAACGTGACCACCTTTTTCTCTTCATTTTGTAATTTGGCAATGAATTCTCTCACCAAAAGTCCTGATATATGAGTAATGATCTCCAAAAACTCTTATACCCAGTTGCCACTTTCACAGAGCATATATTTGAAGAAGCCAAAATATTCTCACATGCTTTTTAATTGTTTCTCTTGGCAAGCATAGAACACCCAATTCATATTAGACTTGAACTGGAAGGATACCTTCTCAATGAGCTCAATGCAGGCAGCCAGGTCCATGCCAAAGTCAATGAATGTCCATTCAATTCCCTCCTTCTTGTACTCCTCCTGCTCCAGCACGAACATGTGGTGGTTGAAGAACTGTTGCAGTTTCTCATTGGTGAAGTTGATGCACAGCTGCTCAAAGCTGTTGTACTGCCAGACATAAAAGACATACAACGTTTTCAAGGATCAGCAGTAATACCAAGGTGTTTTCTTGTACAATCCTAATTCACTATGTCTTATACTTTAAGTACAAGTCCCTTTCCTGTGTAGTTTTCCTTTGGTATCTCTCTAGGATAGGCTTTGTATTTAGAAAAGAGAGGTTTCTAATTTAGACAATTAGAAGATTCGTTTTCTTTTCTATAGTTTTTTCAGGATTAAAAACATTATTGCAAAAGCCCTACGAATAAGTATAGGGAGATAGTCACTTCTATTCAATATATTTCAAAATTCTCAATTATAGTTCTACAAAAATGCTAGGAAAGCTATGCTCCTTACATCAAAGATCTCAAAGCCAGCAATGTCCAGGACACCAATGAAGTACTGCCTGGGTTGCTTTGTGTCCAGCTGTTGGTTGATGCGAACAACCATCCACAGGAACATCTTCTCATAGACAGCCTTTGCCAGGGCACCCACTGAATTGTTCACCTAAGACATAAAGAAAGCTTTGGAGGTTACTATACACAGCTGAAGAGAATCAGTGGGAACCATTACAGCATGCTCCACATTATCATATTTTTTCTACCTGCTGCACAGTTTGGCCCTTGGTCACGTATTCATTCCCCACCTTGACTCGGGGGTAGCAGAGGGCCTTGAGCAGGTCTGCTGAGTTCAGACCCATCAGGTAGGCAGCCTTGTCAGCAACTAGACATCAGAAAAGACAGAAGAGTAGATGTTCAAAAATTCCTAAAATCGGTGCTTGACTGACTGTCTTAATAGTGTTCTCCAGAAGGTTGCCTAACAGTATCTGTCAAAGCTAAAAAGTGAAATTCTCTTTTGTGTTCAGGACTCAGAGTCTGTAACTCTTTCTGAGCTTCAGTTTCTGCAAATGTTCTTCAAGAGAGCTCATTGCCTTTGCCCTCTTTCAGGTGTCAGTATGGAACTTCAAACTTTCTAGTCATGTAGCAGGAGGATTTATCACAAAGAAAGATGGAGGTATGTTGTGACAGAGACTAATGAAATACACATCTCATGTCGGAGTTCTCTCCAGTAGGTGAGGGTGAAGAGGAGCACAGCCTTCTGTCTTGTTAGGCCTGAAACATTTCACTGTTCCAAACTACAGCAGAGGTTGCAAGGTGTATTTCAACTTAAGTATGATTAGCAATATTACAGCAATTGACATGCAAGTCTCCTGGCTTCCTGTTGGTGTACACTGCATCTCTTATATAGCAGTCACAGAGGAAAACGTACAGGTATCATTAAATTCGATAAATGCCTCAACTGACCTCTAGTCATGGAGCAACTACTGTTATTCTTAGTTTACACATTTAAAGCTTGAAATATGCATAAGTCCTTTTGTAATAAAATATGTCCTTTGGAAAGCTTGCTGATTCTGCTGATACCTTCTGTGCCATCAGGCTCTGCCTGCTCCTCACGCTGTTTCTGCTTGAACTTCAAGTTCCCATAGTGCATGACAGCCCCTGTCAGCTTGTAGATGGCTGTTTTCTCATCAGCACTGAAGCCCAGGATGTCAATGGCACTCTGGCAACAAAAACACAAATGTACTATACCAGGGGTAAAATCCACCAGAAAATCATTTGATAAAGTTACTCACATCTGTGGCCATCAGCTCCTCCTGATCATCAATGCTGGGGACTGTGATCTCACCTTGACTCACAAAGTGGAAGTCATAAGGGTTGGTGGTAATGAGGAGCATGTCTGAAAGCAACAGAAGGAGAAAAAAAAAGCTTAATTTAGTTTCCAGATAACACAATGAACTATTGCTCAATGATTTTCCTTCAAAAATAGTTAGTGATCTTTCCTACCAATGAGCTCTGGCTTCTTGTTGGACATGATCTGATAAAAGATGTGGTAGCTCCTTTCTGCCTTGAGCTGGAAAGTGACTCTGGACTTCTCCAGCAGATCTGGCAAGAATGGTAGGACACAGTCAAGCACAAGAAGCAGGGAAGTCTGGAGGGAAGGGGCATCAGGCCAGAAGGGTGTCTTACATGTTTCAATGTCAGCAGAAGCCAGTTTGCCTGTGGCACCAAAATGGATTCTGATGAATTTGCCCTGAAAGCAGCAGAAAAGTCAGTTGAGACTTATTTTACCAATCTGGACAGTAAGAATATTCAAATTGGTGTTGACAGTTGTCCCAGGTAACAACTTACAAAGCGTGAGGAGTTGTCATTCCTCACAGTCTTGGCATTTCCAAAGGCCTCCAGCAGTGGGTTGGCACTGATGATTTGATCTTCAAGCGTTCCCTGCAGGGTGATAATTACTGCTAGTTATCCTTTCCAAAAATCATGTCAGGAACAAAGGAAAGCATTGATCCCAACACGTGTCTACTAATTTACCTGCATTTTGCCTGATGCATGTTCTTCCTTCTTCTTCTCTCCACTGGCTGCAATTGTTGCAAAGTACTGGATGACACGCTTTGTGTTCACAGTCTTCCCGGCCCCGGATTCTCCGCTGCCAAAGCCAAGAGAGAAGCAGAGGGTGCGTGGTCAGGCAGGAGGTGCCCTGGCACCGGGCAGCCCCGCAGGGACCCGCGCAGGGGGTGTACGTACGTGATCAGGATGGACTGGTTCTCCCGATCTGTGAAGAGACAAAGGTAAGAAAAGACAAGTAAGAACTTCAAGAACTAGGAGAAAAATAAGAACAGAAGCTTCCAGAGGATCCAGGAACAGAAAATAGCAAAAAGTGCCCAGGGAATTCTGGGTACTTTTGATGCTGTCAGCAGTACTTCAGCTCTTTGCAACTGGTTCTGTAAAGGAATCACTTTAGAGAAACTTCAGTAGTCTTATGCCTTTCCTGACATTGTCTTTCTGTCAAGCTACTTATTTCTCTTTTAAAAGGCAAGTACAGGTAATCAAAATATTGAGGTTGTAATTGTTTTGTATGTAAATTCTTATGAAGCTAAAAGTCTCTTGAATAATTTTATCAAAATTTGGAGGCATCAATAATTACAGAAACATCTGACCAGCGTCTTTCATCCTTTTTTACCTCTATTCTTTCAACCTCTATATATACAAAAATTATGCAGCCTTGAGATTATACTTCAACAACATTCATTTTTAATTTTTCTATTCTGAATGCATTTCCCAGAGTCTAAGAAAAGAACAGGAGGAGAAGTTCTAAAATTCTGTACACCTTTTATTTCAATGTTTATACAAGGAAGAGAAAATAAGAGGTGAAAGGAAGTGGAAAAAGCAGAAAGAAATTTTTTGAAGTCACTCAGTTTAAATGCTAAAAGCTTTATTTTTTCCTTGATATTGTTTTATGAGGTTTACTTTTCACTATAGAGTGCAGTTGATTTATAGATGCAGCTACAGACCACTGCAGGAGTTCCAGAGATCATTAAAGACTGTATGTAATTTAGATCTCATGGCCATCATCTACGTAAGAAATCCATTTGCATAGTAAGTGCCTCAGGTGAGGCTTATGTATCTGTTTAAGGTAGAGATCTCTGTTTTATTTGTCAGCACTGATGCTTGAAAATTTAAATTGATATGCAAATCATTTATAGGGTATGTGTAATTTAACTGTACCCTGTACTCCCCATCTGAGACAAACTTAGTGATTAAAATACATAAATCCATCCATATATGTAAGATTCCATTATAGGCATAAGGCCTACACCACAAAATAGGGGATTTTTTTCCAGTGAATTTACATAATTTAGGTTATGTCCAGGTCTTTAGTGATTCTAATTGGAACACTGACACTCAGCTCTCACAGACTGATAGAGTTAAGTGCATTAATCTTCCATTAATTTCACACACATGATTTTTTTGAAGTGTGGCGCCATATTTCCAGAAAACACCCTACATTTCCCTCTACAGATAGATGATTTCAAGAGCAGCTCAAAGGAAATTAAACACTCACCAGTCAGCATGGACTGATAGGCATTGTCAGAGATGGAGAAGATGTGTGGAGGGGCCTCCTGGCGCTTCTTGCCTCGGTAGGCCAACACCACCTCGGGGTTGTACACCGGCAGCCACTTGTAGGGGTTGACAGTGACGCAGAAGAGACCCGAGTAGGTCTGTGAGGAAGGGACACAGCACGTTGGCTTCCCCTGAGCCTGGCCCAGCAGCTCCTGAGGCTGCCCAAAGGAAGCTGCTGCTGCCACTTACGTAGATCATCCAGGCTGCGTAACGCTCTTTGAGGTTGTACAGCACAGCAGGTTCGTGGAGGTGGGTCATCATGGCCATGTCCTCGATTTTGTCATACTTGGGAGGGTTCATGGAGAAGATTTGATCTTCCTTCACAGTCAGGGTCTGCCAAGGAAACAAAAGACCCACAAGTATCACCTAAAAGCTCAAACTGGGGATCAAATGTTGTCCTTGAGCCTTGTTTTTGACTCACCTCTCCCCCTTCAGTCTTGACAGTGACTTTGCCCGATTCCCTGCTGGTGATTGTCCCTTTCACAAAGGATTCTTTGGGATGAGCCACAAAGACTGATGACTTGGCATCAAAAGGTTTGTTCTGCGCTGCAATTCTCTCCTTTTCCGATTTTCGGAGGTAAGGAGCTGCCTCCCCAAAAACAGCCATCTCAGCATCTCCAGAGGCCATGTCTGTCCTCTAATGAAAGCTCGTCAGCAGAGGTGTCTTGTGGAGAACAAAATGTTATTGGTCATTCATCAGAACAAAAAATATTGCTCTATTATTCAAGAAGAATAATACAATTAATACCAATGAGAAGGCTCCTTGCTCTTTAGCAAATAAATTCCTAGTTAATCTCCAAAATAAGCTCTTAGGAAGAAACCAATTAAATCCACTTTGATTTAAAGTTAAAAGTACCCTAGTCGGAACCCAAGAGTAAGACTTAGACTTCTACAATGTGTAGATCTTGTAACAGTAAATAGAACATCTGAATGTTGAGTACAGTTTGGTAAGTCACCCTGAATTCTGATAAGGTTTGAGTTTTTCACTCAAAAAAGAAGAATAGAATATAGAATATAGAATATAGAATAGAATATAGAAGCTTCAATAAAAGCTTCTAAAGTCATAGAAAAATCCCTCTCTGTTCTGGTCCTTAGTTATGAGCAATGAGTCTTCAAGAGAGTACTTTCTTGCTGAAAGGATTACCTTTTCTATTAAAAATGAAAAATTACTTCATTTTTAAGATCCTCCTCCCTATTTCCAGCTATCTAGCCTAAGCAAATTCAGCTGGAATATAAGAGGATTTATGAGGAGAATTTGTGCAGCTCTTTAAAAGTCCTATCCTAGAATATAGATTAAGAATGGATTATTCAGTGTATTACTTTTGGGTAACAGCTTGTATCCTGGAATATGGCCAACCCTGTAAAATAGGAATAGCAGTTGTTTCTTATTGATGAACAGAATTCCATAAAATACTGTAGACTGAAAATACAGGCATGCATCAAAATTACTCTGAAAATTTTTGTTCAGATGGGCACTCCCTCATGGAAATGGTTGTTAGAGACAGAAGAAATGAAACAGGATATTGCAAGGACATTGTACTCTTTCTTCAAGCTCATGAAATGCATGCACTTACCTGGAAGCCTTCTGCAGAGACAGGCTAGACTTGTCTCTGGCAGATTTTATAGTGTCTCGTCTGCAGATGATGCAGATGGTCCCTCTTTCTTCGGTCAAAACATTTCTGGCAAACCTTTTTTGGCCAAGCATTGTCTGTCAAACTAAGGGCATAATTGTGACTTGATTTGAATGATATAATTAGAACATTTTTATATCTTACTGACTACGTGAATACATCTATAAATAATTTGTCAAGAGTGTTAAGGAGAGAATCTTGACTACTCAAGGCACTTAGAGAACTTGCATGGTTCTATTGCTGCCTTTCTCAGTGATTTGCTCCTTGACCCATGGTAGTTTCCTTGGTATGTTTATACCACAACTTTTCAGTCATGTAATGGTGATGACAACGCCTATGATGCTTTAGGAACATATGCATTGGGAGGAACAGGGAAAATATGTAAAAAACTAGCAAATTATGTTGGGAGCCACTTTTCAGTGCTATTTTCTAAAAAGCAGGAAGTAAAAAAATCTATTACAGCTGAGTTTTCCGTATAAGACACTCTCAATAGTTGAAATGATTTGAAATAAAGTGAGTTGGGAGCCTGATCCCAAGTAATGGGAGACTCTACTTTGATATAGAGCTCTTGAATAGATTCCTGAGCTGACGAGGAATCAAATGTTGCAAATGGGTTAAGATTGCTTTAAAAATCACCATCAAAGGCATTAGTGAAAGAAGGTTCAATATAAATTTGCAAAAGCACATCAAAGTTTGATGGTAAAGTTTGCTCTATTACTTGCTACAAAGATCAAGAAAAATTGACTAAGAATTCCTTTAGAATGATTTGCACAACAACTGGGGATGCAAAGGATAAGGGTAAAAAGCATAAGAAAAATAATCCTGTTGAGTTACAAGGTTCACAGAGGGCCCCTTGGTTTCTAAACTCCTGACAGAGTCTAGGTGCAGTTGGATCTAATTGTAATACCAGACCTGGTCAACAGTTTGTGTCTAAAGGGTTTTAGCAGGACTTAATCATTGACTGATTGGAATTTAGTTAATTAGACTATTAGACTAATTGCACTGTTGCAATTATAGTAAATCCACTTCATAAAGTGATTCAAATGGATTTACTATAATTGCAACAGTGACTTAATTGTAGATCCCAGATAGCAACATTAAAACTATATTTGCTGTAGAGTGCTTAAATGAACTCACACATGCACACACACAGACACAAAGATGTGTGGATAAATGTTCAAGGGTTATACCTGTTAAAAGTTCCCTCTGAGTTCAGTGAAATTTTCAGTTCATATATCTTGGAATTTCTCAGTGGGCAAGAGTTGAGCCTCAGGGAGTGGAGGATATTGCTCTGGTGAATAAGCTTTTGCTGAATTTTTTGAAAATCAGTCTTCCATTTTTCACAAACTTGAGAGTTCATGAGTTTTGAGAGGCACCCCACTCTAAGGGAGATACTGGTTGCAGCCAGTATGAGTAATTAAGTTCTGAGGAACATATACTGACCATAGCCCTGTTTGCCTTTTTTGGTTGAACAGCAACAGGCTCATACTGAGCAGACTGCACTGAGGAGAGATGAAAACTGGGAAGCTGAATTCCTTCTAGCTCTTGCCATGTGCAGCACTGAAGTCCTGTGTTAAAGTTTCTCCATACTCATGCTGTTCAGGGAATTCAGGTTCCTCAAGTTTCCTGCTTCAGGCTCTTCACCAAGTATCTCCTCATTTCTCAGCAGCTGTCCTTTCAGGACAGAAATACTAACTGCAAAAAAGAAGGGGCTACCACACTGCTCAAGCAACTCATGTAACACCCATAGGAGACTACAACTGCTCCATACAGTATGGGCAGATGTTATTTTGGGTTCTAGTACTTATTTCCAGTGTGTGCTTGTAGAAATCACTAATAAGGGTGTGAAAGAAAAGCAGTGCTGACTTACATGGTTCGAATACAGCTGTGGACACCGCTGAAAATAAAGCTGTTTGAGAATTGATCTATGACAATACATGTAATGTAGCATCCTATGAAGGGTTAAAATAGCCCCCAGAAGTCAATATGACTGTGTTTATAAAGCACATCTCTCCTGACCAGTTTCTTCTCTATCCCAGCTGCTGCAAAGTGTGTGCTAACTAGCAGTTCCTGGAACGCAATGAATTTCAATCTTACAAAGTCTAAAGTGTTTATTCTGTTGCTTATCTCCCCAGCTTTCCCCTGGATCTTTCATCCAGTCATGTATTTGCTGCAGCCTGTGGTGCCATCTGGGATCATATTTATCAAAAGTTCATCCCTGCTCCCAATACTCAGTGTTGCCTGTCCAGTATTTGCATTGGGATATTGACATCAGCACTGCCTAAGAATTTCTGGAAGAGCTTGCCTGGTGCTGTTGCCCTCACAGCAGATGTCCACATGGCTGAAAACCCCCCTAAGGCAGAGGAGACTTGAATTTCTACTAGTTGTAGAAATCTCTTCACTATTTTGTTTTGTTCAGGTGGTCCATAACAGACCCTATCACAACATCTCTTATTTTCCTCCCGTCTCTGACAGGATGTCTGCAGCCCCACAAGCACAAGCAAGGAGCAGTTTGACAGAAAGCATAAACCCTTCTCATTTCCCCTGTGTATTTTTCCTACACAGTCCATACTCTCCCATGACTATGCTCCTGGTATGCACACTGTCCTACGTTACCTCCATAATTCTGATCATGTTCCCCTTCTTCCTTGTAAAATTCCTGCATTTGCAGCTATTCCTGTTATTTCTTAGCTTAAGTGTTCTTCCCAAACAGGGCACCAGCTGTTTCTCATGCATTGGTTGGAAGCCCACTGCATCCCACACTTCCTGGAAATTTTAGCATATTTTGGAATGGGGATGGAGATGCATTCTCTCCCCCAATGGCTCCAAATTTCTCACACAACAAGCTACCCTCTGGGTAAGACACCAGGGCTCTTCACCATGTGCTTCCTCCTTGTAAAACTTTATTTCATTCCCCCCATTAGCAAAATTATTAAAACATTCTCCATTTAATTTTCTTTGGGATGATTGCGAATTTTCTCTTGTAACTTAACCAATTCTGTGGCAGAGTGAAATATAATTACCGTGGTGTTTCCTTCCTGATAAAAGAATTCTCTTTACAACCGGGCAGAGCTTAAGGTGCGGTGGAGAGGGCAGGTGGTTAGCTTTGCTGAGTCCTCCTCCAGGGAGTGAAGTGACATCATGTTTAGGGAAGTCTACCTCCTTCTTCTCTGAAAGGGTTGTGAAGCCCTGGAACAGGCTGCCCAGGACAGTGGTGGACTCCCCATCCCTGGAGAGATTTAAAAGATATGTAGGGACATGGTGTAGTGGTAGACATGGCAGTGCTGGGGAAATAGTTAAACATAATGATTTTAGAGGTGTTTTCCAGCCCAAGTGGAGACCTCATGACACCATCACATTTTGGAGAGTACAGGGCAGCAGGAGGAGCAATTGTTCTGATTTCTTTTCCTGTTTTAATTTCTGCAATCTCTTTATCTTTAGGATACTGACACACCACTTTCATCTCTTTTTATTTTCCCTGTGTCTGCTAAATTGTTTGGCATTATGTCCAGAATACTGAATGGCAGCCATTGCCAAGTCCTCCCCTTAGTTATCAGCTAGGATTTGCAGGAATCTTTAAAAAAAAAAAAGGATATAGTTTCAGTATAGACTGCCTAAATTCACTTCTGTTGGGAAATGAGTATTTAGTATCAGTGTCCTTATGTTCTAGGAAAAGAAAAAAAAAGTATTTTGTTCAGTGCTTTGATTTTTCCTTAAAAAGCATTTATGGCAGTGTGAGACCTAGCAGCTAGAATATCACTTACTGTCTTGACAGACTCTGTAATACATACATAGTGGAATACTGTCTCTCCAAAATAAATGGCAACATTTGAATTCTAGAATCAGGGTATTAACATATAGCACTTTTGAGGAAAAAACAGATCACCATCACCTCAAAACAGCAGAGACTGAGATAGTGACAGTGGCGGATACAAAAATCATGTCACTTAGAACTATACTTAGGAGTCTTCTAGAAAGAACAATGGTGTAGGAAGGAGTCTGAATTACTTGCTCATTATTTCCTCCACTGCCAAAAAAAAGGGATCTCAAATCCTTGCAGGGTTTTTGGTTTGCTGCTGGCCATGCTGTCATTGAGGTAGGGCCTGCTGGGAGAGGTCAGTTTTCCCTGTAGCCTGTCATGGACAGTCTGACAGGAAATGCTCAGCCCCTGCTGCAGCAGCTTTTCTGCTGCCCTCTGTGTAAAATGAGAGCTTCCAGGAATGTTAGCAGAAGGCAAGCAGAAATGTCAGAGCACTGCTCTGTAGCAGCACTGCTCACCCCTGTATTTCTGCTTGGATATGACTCGACACTGAGCCCTGGAGAGGGTAAGAGCACATTTTCCATATTAAAAGGTTGGCTTTCAATTCAGTGTTGCTCCACTAAGGTTCATGCTTTCAATGTTATGTTGAAACATTCTTAGTATTGTGAGCAGAACATGCTCAGTCTGTAATTTTGATGTGACATCTGGTTAGGAAATTTGCCATTGAACTAACATTTCTAATAAATGTGGCTGAAGGAATAGGCTGAGGCAATTGCTGGAAGCAACAAATTATTTCTGAGGAAGAACTACTGAGGACCATAACTGGTAAGACTTAAAAGCTGCAGGTAAAGAATAGACCACCCATTCTTTACCATGGCAAATGTGAAGAAATTTTCAGAATTTCTGTGTCTAAGTGTGAGAACCTGTGTTGATAAGCTGAATGTCACAGGCTGGCCATGGAGGGGCTGTGATGGCCTTGCTGTCCCTTCTGCTCTAGTCAGAATATAATTTCTGTAGATCTTAATGCAGCTGTGATTTACCTCCACTACATGTCAAAGAAAGTTAATGCACCTGTCCTAGGGGGAACTTTAATAATAAATTTGTCTCCAAGTAGGTTCCCACAGAGTGGTATTCTTGGAAGTCTTGGAGTGAGTTTAAACTGAACATGAGAGGCAAATAAACTGAATAACTGAACATGAGCAGCAAATAAATCCCATAATCTGACATTAGAGGATGGGGAGTTTCAAGAGCATGCCACTCGTGTGCCACGATTCACACTCCTCCTGTCTCCACAGACACGTCAGCGGAAGAGGTCTGGGCAGTAGATCCCGTCCAAGGAGGTGACATTCGGGATGCCCTTTCTATCCCCTGCAAAGCAGCTGAGGAGCTCTTATTACAGAGCAGGTGAGTGGGGTGGGCAACCTGGCAGACAGGAAGAGGTAATTGAAGCAGCAAGTAATTAAAAGAGCAGGAAAGAAGAGGAAGAAAAAAGAAAACAATGAAGAAGCATGGTATTAACCCATGCTGGAAACTCTGTCGTAACCTAAAATAAGATGTCCTTGTTAGATCAAAGGTTCATGTAGCCCAACTTCCTGTCTTTGAAAGTGATGCTCAGGAAGGATCATCACCATAGAATGGCACTTCTACAGAACTCTCCTACTTCCAGTAATTTGTATTTATGGTATCCCTGAGCAGAATGCAGTGTCTAAGTACTTAACAGCTCATGGAGAAATTTTAACTGATTAATTTCCCAAAGCACTTTTTGAACTCATAAAGTGTTCCCTGAACATAGGTCATGTAACTCTGATCCTCTACTGACCAAGGCTAACCCATAGAAAGCAAGATTTCCCTGCTGGTCTGCAGAGGAGCAGGGCCCAGAGCAGGGTCCCCTCGATGGCTCCAGGCTGCCATCCTCTGGCACTGGGTGCCTGGAGCAGCTGCTGCCCCAGGAGCTCCCTGTGACTGACAGGAGCCTGATGGGGCCGTGGGACTGGCACCCCCTGCTCCCCTCACCAGGAATAATGCTGTCGGCTTCCTGCCAAGGATCCTAAAGGAACTTTGTGTCAGGTGACAAGACCCAAGCTGAGGAGAAAGCTGCTGTGGCTTGTGCTGTCAGAGCAACAGCCAAGGCCTGAGGGGAAAGGCAAAGCCACCATCCCAGCTGATGCCCTGGGCTCAGTGCCCTCTGCCTGATGGCCCACAGTGACTGTACTGGGCTGGGACACGGCTCTCCTGAGCTCTCCAGAGGGACAGGGGAGTCAAGGTGCAGGCAGGGCTGAGTCTCCAGAACCATCACATCAGAGCCACCAGGCTAGCCAGGGCTTCTCCTGCAGTCCTGCTACTCCTACTAGTCCTGTAGGCACACAGTTTGTGGCCATTGGAAGTGGGGCTGTGTGTAGCACACAGTTTGTGG
>WBNO01006615.1:0-29437 GCA_013400575.1 Peucedramus taeniatus
TGGGCACAGAGATGCTCCAGGCCCTCCAGCACCTCCAGCAGTGAAGGATTTGGATCATGAGGGGGGTACAGAGGGAAGTCTGGGATGAGGCATCCAGTCTGAAACATGGATACCCCATGGATGAGAGCAGGATGGGAGCAAAAAGAACAAACCCTAAAGGACACCCTTCACTTCTGACAGCCCCACTCAGCCTTGGGATCCATCCTGTGCATTCCTGCTCAATGGATGCTCCACATTCCTGGCAGGATCCACCAGCTGGAAGGTCCATTGTGCTCAGTGGACTTGACATTGTGTTGGGACAATGGGTCACACGTGGCTGCCAGATGGGGAAGGCTGGAGCTGGTGACGATCCCAGAAAGATGAATTGCTGTGGGCACTGGATGGGAAGTGGGAAGCCAGCAGCTCCAGGGATGCAGCAGGCAGATGGATTTAGGTTTGGATCTGCAGCGACTACATGAAGTGTCATTATGTCCTCCCTTGTCATTTTTCCAGGCATTTGGCAGCTGAGGATTGCTGGACAGCTGGAAAAACACCTGGGTTGTGTGGTGCAGGAAGAGCAAGCTGGATGCAAATATTCCATAACTCCTCATGGGTGAGAAATGGTGGCTCTAGGGTGAGAGGATAATTGTGCAAAGCTGCATCTCCCACCTTGGATCATGGTGCAAAAGAGAAAAATCCTCCTTTACAATCACAAGGAATTTTGATCATTGAAATGGGCTGCCCAGGGAGGTTTGGAGTGCCCATTCCTGGAGGTGTCCAAGGAATTCCTGGAGGTGGCACTCAGACCTCTGGGCTGGGGAAAAGGTGGGCATTGGGCACAGCTGGGACTGAATGGGCTGGGAGCTCTTTTCCAGCCTCAATAATTCTGGGATAATAGGCTGGGAGTCTGCAGGGTGGACAGGGCTGTAAAACCTCCCTAAATATTGGAGATGTCACAGCCTGAGCTGGGGTGGGTTCATTAACTCTGGCTGGTGCATCCGTGTCCACATGGAATTACCTTTGGCTGCTCCTTGCCCTGGTGCAAAGACAAGAAAAATCTCATTTTCCCCAGGAATAATTTCCAGCCTTTCTCTTCCTCTGCTGAACAACCCCGAATCTTCTGGCGGTCCCCGTTCCTGGCAGCACAAATCCTTTTAAAACCCGAGCTTGCCCAGATTGTGCACAAACTCAATCCTGCTGCCTTCCCAGAACCATTTGTCCCGGAGCACTCCGGAGCAGGTATTCCTGGAGAAGAATTTGCAAAGCTCGAGCTTCCATAATTTATTCCCAACTCCCGCCCCACCAAGGTAACAAAAGCTGGCACCAAAGGCACAACAACAGTTGCTAAATGACAAGATGGAGCAGCCCACACGGAGCACGGAGGGAGAAGCACAGATGGCAGGGAAGGGCTTGCAGGAGGCAGCGGGAACGCGGTCGGAATGCAAATCCCGTCGAAACATTCCGGGAAATAATTTGTCCAGGAAAAAAAAATAAAAAGGCAGTTTGGTTTTAGAGCTCTGGAAGTTTTATGTTCCCACCTCACACACTGAGCACGGAACCAGGAGAGGTCGCAGCTGTGTCCTTAGGGGTGGGAATAAAAAAAGGGTTTGGGAATAAATCCTTATTATAATCTGGGATATAATGCTGACTTTTCCAGAGGAAGAGCCAGGTGGAATAAATTGTTTTTTCATATTTCATGGAGAACCAGGAACATTTGGTGCTTCATGAACACAAACACTGCTCTGATTCTGCCATGGGATTTATAGGAAGGAAGGAAGGAAGGAAGGAAGGAAGGAAGGAAGGAAGGAAGGAAGGAAGTGGCGGAAGGAAGGAAGTGGCGGAAGGAAGNAGTGGCGGAAGGAAGGAAGTGGCGGAAGGAAGTGGCGGAAGGAAGGAAGGAAGGAAGGAAGGAAGGAAGGAAGGAAGGAAGGAAGGAAAAAGAAGGCTCAGGGGGAACTTTCTCCCTCTCCACATTCCCTGTGCTTTGCTCCCATGGAACAAGGATGAGAGGAAATGCTGAAATATTTGGGAATCAGGAAGTCTCTGTTCCTTAGAAACACAAAGGATTGCAAAAACCCACCAAATTAAACCTTTATTTTCTCCTAAATTAATTTATCCTATATAATGGTCATTATTGAAAAACCCTCTAATGATTATTCCTTTATTTTATTCTGGAGCTGACTCTCAGAATTTTAGTCACATCTAAAATTAATTTTCACCTCAGAGATTTTTTTTTAAAGTTACAAATAACTCATTGAAACAGACTGAAAATCCCACTTGGACCAAAATCTTCTAGCTCTTCAATGAAAAATGAAACTTTATTGATAAAAGCATTTCATTTGGAAAGAACATTTGTAAAACCAAAGCATAAAACCAAAAATTATGAGACTTTCATAAGCATGGACATTGTAGTTGGGTTTTTTTACAATTTTTCTTTAGGGATTTTACTGTCAAATTCAAAAGTGCTTTCAGAATTCTGAAAGCCTTTCCTGGCTTGGAAGTAGCTGCCAAAAAAAAAAAAAAAAAAAAAAGGAATATAATTGGAAACAAACCCCCATTTTCCTTGCTTCCAGGTGAACCTCACAAATGAATTCTTGAAATTCTCTTTTTCCCCCCCTTTCTGTGGTTTCCTTAAAAGGGAGCCAAAATTCTACTAAAAGGAATGCATCAACCAGATTAATTAATTAATTGGTGCCCTCTGAGCCTCCTTTTCTCCAGGCTGAGCCCCTTTCCCAGCTCCCTCAGCCTCTCCTGGTGCTCAAGACCTTCCCAGCTCCATTCCCTTCCCTGGACACGCTCCAGCCCCGCATTTCTTGTCATGAGATGCCACAGTGCCCCATCCTTGGACATTTTTAATGTCATTCCCCGGGGAAGAGGCATCCACAGGTCTGAGAATGTCCATGATAGAAGAAGAGATCAGGAATGATGGTCTGGAAGTGCTCCTTGTTGCCATTTGACATCCAGAGAGTTGGGCCAGATCACTCCAGTTGGGAATGTGGCCTGAGTGCCTTGGTGGAGATATTTGGATACTCATTTGTTGTGGATATCACAAAAAACATCCAACAGAACTGAGAAGCTCTGGCTGCCCCTGGATCTCTGGAAATGTCCAAGGCCAGGTTGGACACTGGGGCTTGGAGCCACCTGGGAAAGTGGAAGATGCCCCTGGGTGGGATTTAAGACCCTTCCAGCCCAAACGATTCCATGATTCTTCTCACATCCACAAAGGTTTTAGAAGCTGTGTTGGCTCCAGAGCCAACTTAATTTAAAACCTAAATTCCACTTGAAAAAACGCCACTCTGGAACCGAAATCCTGATTTTTTTCCCTCAAGAACCCAACTGCAAACAGGCCTCAAGTGCTTTAAGAAGATTTCTGCAAAGCTTCTGCTCAGCCCAGAGCGTGCTTGGCAATTCTGCAGGAGCAGTGACCTCCTCCTTGTCCAGGGATATAAATAGAGCCTCTCCTGCACGGAATGAATGCTAAATATTTACCTTCCTGAAATAGTGGCTCCAGAAAAGGGAAGGTCCAGGCTCGTGACCAAAATGCTCTGTGTGAGTGTCACTAACTGAGAGGTGACAAATCCATGATTCCAGGATTCGCAGGCAGCCAGGAATCCTGCCAGGGATAAGGTGTGAATCCCAATCTCTACATTTCCAATGGAAGAGGGAATAAGTTCTTTCACCCTGCTCTTCTGAAGTTCTTCTAAGCCTTCTGATGTTTACATTTTTGTAATGGAGTTTCTCACGCAATTTTCATGTAAATAATGATTGTTTTGCATTCTTTTCTGGAGGAGGAGAGAATTGAGGGACTGTTGGTTTGACCAGTGGTTGGAGAGATGGCAATTTCATCCTCCAATCCATGGTCACTTTGGGAATTCTATAAATATCGAGGTTGGGAAATAAACGCTCCTTTTTGCCTTGGACATCTCAGCGTGTGCGTGTCGTTCATTTTGTGGGTATTTTGAAGCCCAGCTGGGTTTTATGGATAATGGCAGCTCTGTCACTCAGCCCCTGATGGTGACTGCTCAGAGATGGGGACCAGAGAAATAATTGATAAATCTGAGGGATGAATTTATTCCTTCTGGCTCTGGGTTCGAATATTTTTATTCTCTGATAATGAAGAGGCAAATGCAGCAAATTTGGCACTCAGTCTGTGCTTGTAACTCGTTTAAAGGAGGGGGAAAGGTGGGAATGGTCTTATGCTCCGAATCCAAGCAGGATTTTGTGCATTTGCTGTATTTTAGGATGGGCCTTTCTGCACTCCCACAGGTGCCCAGGATGATTCTCTGGAGGTTATCCATGATTTCAGAGAGAGGAGGGAGCAAGGGACATCCTCACCTCCTGTAGCCCCATGCTGGATCACAGCTCCTCATTCTTCAGGAATACCAGGAAATCCTGGGCCTCAAGCTCCTCTGCTTTTCCTGGATACACTTCCTGACTTGTGGGGTTTTTATGGAAATGACTTTGAAAACTGCTGATGTCTGGGTTTGGGATCAGAAGGAATTTTTTCCTTGGGGTTTACATCCTTTTCATGCTGCTCTTGCATCAGGAGAAGGTCATGGAATTATAAATACCAGAATTCCAGAATGGTTTGGGTTTGAAGGAAGCTTAAAAATCATCTCATCCCTCTCCATTCCACAGGTAGGAACACCTTCCACTATCCCAGTGTGCTCCAAGCCCTGTCCAGCCTGACCTGGGACACTTCCAGGGATCCAGGGCAGCCACAGCTTCTCTAGGAATTCAATTCCAGGGCCTCCTCACCCTCCCAGCCAGGAATTCCTTCCCAATATCCCATCTAACCCTGACCCTCCATCAATTTAAAACGATTTTCCCCTTGTCCTGGCACTCCACGTCCTTTTCCAAAATCCCTTTTCAACTTCCTTGTACCCCTTTAGGCACTGGAAGGGGCTCTAAGTTCTCCTGAGCCTCTTCTTCTCCAGGCTGAAATGAATAAATCATAATTATTACCAGACATCATCCAAATGAATCCTTTTTTTTTTTCTGCTTTGCAGGAATGTGAGCTCTCACTGCTTATCCCTGATCCACAGGGTTCAGGACTGCTTTGAATAATGGAAGAAGGAGCCAGACCCAGGAGATTTTCCAGCAGGAGAACAGGAGAGAAGATCCAGAGGCTGCACAAATCCCTGGGAATGGGCTGTGGAGAGTCTGAGGGTGAGGTGGTGAGAGCCCTCTTGGCACTGATTTATCATTCCAACCAAGTGGCATCCCATCATCAGCTCCGAGTGGAATGAGAGCTCGGGAGCAGTGCCAAAGCATCCTGGATATGTTTCAACTCGAATTTGCTCCTGTTTTTTAGGAGAAGGATGCTTGTGAATTAATAACCTGACAGGGTTTTTTTTTCCTTCCTTCAGCAGATGTCCAGAAAGGCAGAAGATCTGGAGGGGAGGAGGGAATATGGGCATGGAAAAGGAAGGAGAGGAACAGGCTGAAGCTGGTTTTGTTTGATAACTTCCCAAAGATCCATTCCTTTTTGTGGGATTGGTGGAAATTAATGCATGTATTGGTGAGCAACCACCCTGGTGAGGCCTTGGCTTTAGAAGGTGAAAAATAAACGAGAATTTGGCTCATCAGAGATTTTTCTGGACTAAAATAAGGTGTCTGTTTGAATCCCAGAAGGATTTGGGAGGGAAGGGACCTTAAAGCTCACCTCATCCCACCCCTGCAATGGCAGGGACATCTCCCACTGTCCCAGGGTGTCCAAGCCCCAGTTTCCAACCTGGCCTTGGACACTGCCAGGGATAGCCACAGCTGCTCTGGGAATTCTATCCCAGGGCCTCCCCACCCTCCCAGCCGTTGGGAATTCCTAATTCCCAATCTCCCACCTAGATCTCCCCTCTGTCAGGTTGAACCATTCCCCCTTGTGCTGTCATTGTGGTTCCTGATGGAACAGTTGCTCTCCAGTTCCCTGGAGTCCCTTTGGATACTGGAATGTGCTGGGAGGTCTCCACACAACCTTCTCCTCTCCAGGCTGAACATTCCCAGCCTTTCTCCATAGGGAAATTGCTCCTGTCCCTTTATCAACTCCGTGGCCTCCTCTGGACTTGCTCCAACAATTCCAAGTCCTTTTGTTCGGGGCGCCACACCTGTAAACAGCATTCCAGGTGGGATCTCAGGAGAGCTTTTGTGTGACCATTCCGTGGCACTGAGGGTTTGGATTTAACCAATTACCTGGGAATTTCTTCCAGTTTCCCCTGCAACATTCCTGTGCAGAGAAATTTTTCCAGTGGCACATCTGCTGGTAGAGCATCACAGGGGATCCCTCTATTAACATTTATCCCATTTTTTTTCCCAGTGTCCCACTTCCAGCAGCCTGGAAATGCAGTGCTGACGTCTCCACAGCATTCTCCTTTGGATCATTCTGAAAATTCCCCCTCAAAATCCCCAGGAAGCCCAGCAGGAATCATGGATGGCAGAGCTTTGAGCACAGAGACATTGCCCTAAAAACCACTTTGCTCCAAGGAATTTCTTACAGAAAAGCAGCAGCTCATTCCCAGAAGGAATTTTCTCTTGAAAAGCTTTTACCTAAACACTCACTTCCGACAGGCATTTTCGCTCAGAATAAAGACACATCCAAACCACGGATGGTTCATTTGGGAGATGAAAGAGGACTTTCATTTAATTTATTTCCCGCACCAGCCATTTACTCTACACAAAATAATCCACAAAATTATTCACAGGGCTACATATAGAGAGGATATATGCAGGATGTGTTTTTTCTCCTTTTTATCTATTTTTTTTTTTTTTTTGGAAGTTAAAATTGTAGGTAGAAGCCATTTTAAAATTCTAGAGGACAGCATCAGGCTGTGACCCAGGGCTTGGTTTTCACGGGAATTTCATGGTGGATGTTGCTCTGTGGGTTCTTCTTCCAAACCATGGATGAGGAACAGGGCCCAGGACACAAATCCTGAGTCGTGTTCCTCCTGTTCAGGAGGTCTCAGCTCCAGCTCATTGTTCCCAAAAGGAGGAGGTGAGGGATAAATGGTTTAAGATGGAAGAGGGTGGATTTAGGTGGGATATTGGGAAGGAATTCCTGTCTGGGAGGATGGGAGGGGCTGGGATGGAATTCCCAGAACAGCTGTGGCTGCCCCTGGATCCCTGGAAATTGGACAGGGCTTGGAGCAGCCTGGGACAGTGGCAGTGTCCTGGCCGTGGCAGGGGTGGCCCTGGATGGGATTTAAGGTCCCTTCCACCCAAAACGTTCTGGGATTCCAAGATTAGCACAGTCTCCCACCCTTTGATCTCTTCATCCAGAATTCCATCCCAGCTCCTCCCCACCTTCCCAGGAATTCCTTCCCAATATCCCTCTCTCATTTTGAATCCATTCCCTGTGTCCTGTCCCTCCATCCCTTGGAAATCCTCTCTCTCCTGGGATCTTTCCTGGAGCCCCTTCAGGCACTGGAACATCCCAACGAGGTCACCCCAGAGCTTCTCTTCTCCAGCTGAACAATCCCAATTCTCTTCTCTGAATTCCAAGCCCAAAATTGGGATAGAAATAAATGCTCCTTTCTACACTGTAAAAGTTTGGAAATAATTTGATAAATCATGGCTGGGGCCTGACTTTTCATGTCTTTTTCAATTAAGTAATTAACTTGGGCTGGCCTGGCCTCTCCGACCTCGCTCTCTGCTCAGAGGATCAATACCTGATCCTGCTCTGTACATCCACATTTTACACGTATAAATTAGGGAATTATTAATTAAAGTGCATCCTGGAATGCACAAGGAGCCTTTAATTTAGCAACAATTGCAAACAGAAAATATTAGGGGTTAGAATACAGATTTTAAAATTAATTTGGCCTTTAGGCTTCATCCTTTTCATCAGTCAGACCCATAAAAAGTTCAAAAGCAAAATTTAGAGGCTTAGATCAGTTCATTATTAGAAATATTTGTCATCAGAACGTGAGCTGGACAAGATTTTTAACTTCCAAACAAGGAACCATCCAGATAAAACAGGAGCAAATAAATCATGGAATTCCAAACATGTTTCTGCTGCTTCTGGAACAACGGATCCAGCAGCAAATTCCTGCCTCCAAATTCTGTTTATTTTTAGACAGGGGGGTTTAGGAAAGGAAGAAATCCCTTAATCAGGGAATGGGGAAGGATAGAAATTGCACAGAGTGGGAAAAATGGGTGCTGATTCCAGCAGGGATTTTGCACCCCCCTTTTTCTTTCAGGAGGAATGGATTTCCATCCAAAGATGGAAGAGGTTTTTCATGGCATTGTGGGATGTGACCAATTCCCAGTGAGTTCCCAACTGGATCAGCTCCAAGGAGGAAAATTAACTCCAGCTTAGCCAAAACCAGGACAGGTAGAAAGGAATTTAAATTACCTGGATAAATCCAAGGTTCAGATCCATCTACAAAAGGGTTTGGAAAGTCTCAGATCTCAATTTGCAACCTGGATCCATCTTTTCCAGCAGGAATGACAGATATTTCTGGAAAGACAGGTGATACAGAACTCTGGTACAATCAGCATCCAGGCTGGATATCAGAAATCAGGGAATAAGCAGAGATAAATCCACAATTCCATTATTATTAACAAATACACTCAATATGAAACCCCAGATTTTAATAGGAATGGATGTGATTCTGATGGGAATAATGGTGATGAGGGAAATAAAGGTTTAATAACTGAGCAGCACTGATTTATTATGGCTATTTTATGCTTTTTGCTCCTGTTTTTGCAATTTCTGGGGGGTTTGCATACACAGAACGCAGCCCATTGTTCAGTGCCGCCCTGCCCAACTAATTATGCTTAATTTTGGCACTTTCTCGTGCTTTAATTAAGAACTGTTTGCATTTCCAGAGCATGCACAGAGCCAAAGTTTGTCTTTTTAATTAAAAGCACAAAGCAAACGAAGATGTTGTGGGAGGAATGGGAATGAAGCTCCAATGAACAGGGAAGGGCGGGGATGAAGTTCAGCCCCTGTGAACTTTAATGCCGATGGTGCAAAATGCAACTAATTAGGCAAGAATTGATTGTTCGCATGGAGGAGCAGCTACAAATTTATTTGTAATCCCGAAAAGGCAGGAGAATCACTCCTCTCGTTCGCGGGGATCGCTGGAATTCGGGATTGCACAAAGCCAGGCTGCTCCTTTTGTGATGGAAATCGGCGGTGGAACATTGACAGCGCCTCTGCTCACCCGGAAAAATCGGGTTTTACAGGAGATTCACCGGGAGCAAACATTCCAAGGGGACTGAATATCCCTAAAATGTATTTAAGGAGCTGACGTCAGACCACACTTGGTGCTTGTGGCACTTGATGAAAATTTTGGGATGGTGTGGTGGACTTTCCCCTAATTTTGGGAGTTAATCTGTCTCGCAGGATTATAAAATAATCAGAAACTTTTTAAACCAAAAATCTGGCAGGGATATGGAAATAAAAACCTGGGATAGTGGAAAGTGTCCCTGCCCATGGCAGGGGTTTTAAGGGTCCCTTCCAACCCAAAGCAGTCTAGAATTCCCAAATTTCCAGGCTGCGGTGTCTGCATCCATCAGGATGCACTTTTCCATGATGTCTCTACTGCTTGTTCTTAGCAACTTCTGCCAAATGTAAATACCAAAGAATTTGCAAATATTTGCTTGGTTTGAGTCCACAAACCCTCACACCAGGCACCTTGGGATTTTTGGGAAGTTCGGAGTATTCTGGATGTCAACAGAAATTGAGAACTTTTCCCCACAGCGGGAAAAGGGCCTCAAGTTGCACCAGGGGAGGTTTAGATGGGATACTGGGGAAAATTTCCTCATGGAAAAGTTTGTCCAGGCCTGGAGGGATTTAAAATCCATGTGGATGTGGCTTCCAAACAGCTTTTGGTCCTTCCCATGGCCTTTCCATTCCCATGGCAGTGTTGGGAGGCAGCTCCTGCTGGAGATGGTTTTCCCAGTCCTGGTGCTCCAGCAAGTTTTGGAAAGAATTTTCTTCCAGGCAACATGAGATATGTGCCAGTAAAATGATCCCTCACAATTCCTATTATGTCATTCTTGATATTTATACATCCTGCTCTTCCAAAATATTGGAGAGGACTTCAAGGATCATCCCATGGGCAGGGAGATGTTTCCTTCATTGCCTGTGGAGGTGATCCTTGGATCACTGCACTCAGGAGACCTTGGCAAGCTGAAGGATGAACCATTTCCAGAACCTTTGGGCCCAAGCTTTCTCTTGGGAATGATGCTGGGATGTTCTTCCTTGCTGGAAAGTCCCAAGGAAGAACTTCTAAGGGCTTGCCTGGAGGCTCTCAGCACATCCTGGTGGATGGAGATCTGTCCCCTCCTGATGGCCCAATACTCTTATCTGGTTCCTGACGCGATTTTGTTGAGGGCCCAGTACAGGAAGAAGTTTCTGGTTTATTTTACTTTTATTTGTCTTTATTTCATCTTCTCCTCTCTCTCTTTGTAGCTTGGCGTCTTCCTAAACTCCCCCTCAGGCAGCAATTCCCCGAGGAATCAGCTCTGGGATCAAACCCTTCTTTGTTTTTGTGGGGGCAAAATCATTTAAAGCCTTTTCCAAGGAATTTTAGTGGCACCAGACACGAAACTGGTCCCCAGCCTGCCGACACCAAAGGGTGGTGGTGGCCATCAGGCCAAAGATGGGTGGTAGCCCACCAGACCAAAGGGTGATGATGGCTCCCAGGCCAAAGGTTGGTGAGGGTCACCAGGCCAAAGGGTGGTGATGTCTACCAGGCCAAAGGTTGGTGATGGCCACCAGGTCAAAGATAGGTGGTGGTGGCCACTGGTCATCGCCACCCCTGGCCACAGGACACTGGAGACCCTAAGGTTTGGCAGATGTTATTCCTGCACCACTGTTGGTCCTGGAGGCATCATCAGTGACCTGGAATATGGAAAGTGTCCCAAACCACGGCAGGGCTTGGAATGAGATGATCTCCAAGTTCCCCTCCAGCCCAAGACAGTCTGGGATTCTTGGATAAAAGCAGGGATATTTCATCTTAGATTGCACCAGAAAAAGCCCTTCCCAAACTGTGTCTGCAGCTCCAGGGATGGGTTTGGGATGGTTTTGTCCATAAGAGGAATGTATGGAATGATGAAAATTAATTAATAAGATCAATCAGTAGGGTTCCTTCACTCACCCTTGGCTAATGCTTCATTAATTAAAGGGATGAGTTAATGTCACCACCTCCTTTCCTTCCTGAATCCATTTCTGACCAAAGAGCTGCTTGAAGCGAGGATTTTCTTCATGGACCTGGATAAACCTTCAGGCCAAATCCTTCTATCACATTCCAAGGCTTTAGCAAGGGAATTACCACCAATCTATTTGCTTATTCCTGTGTCCCTGATCCCTTTCCATTCCTAATATCCTTTTAATTTCTTTCCCAACCTTCATTTGTCTCCAGCTCATCCTCTTGTTCCCTGGCAATAATTCCTGACGTTCCAAATCCTATCTCTGCCTTGGCCTCAGCCAGGTATTGACATTTTCCTTCCCTTTTCCATTATTAAACAGGTTGAACCAAGGACCCAGATCTTCCATGGGATGCACTGGCAGGAGCTGGATTTGGGATTGGAGCTCTGGCTCATCCACGGAAAAAAGTTTATTATGGAACAGCATCCTCCAAAGATCACACATTTACATCTTGTCTCTCCTAAAATCTCATTTTTCCTTGAGAGTGACCTCATCCCATGGCGGGATATTGTGGAATGTTAATGAGGCAGCAATGGGAATAAAGTGTCCCCGGGATGATTGAAATCCCAAACAGTTCTTCCCCCTCCAAAAGCCTCCTAAGCAGAGCTCCCTTTGATGATGGACTGCTCATTCCCTTATTAAACATTTATTGTTTCCTCAATAAAAGTCATCTTGCATGTATTCAATTATTAATATAAATCAGACACCAAATGGGAAACAGCAGCAATCTCATTTTCCTCTTTTTTTTTCCCCATTAATCTCCTTTCTTATTCCACAATCAGAAGAGGAAAGTGGATGAAACCCATTCAGAATCACTAGAAAACAAATAAAGCTGTAGTGAGAAAAGCCAGATTTTGATCTGGATCTGTATCAGGAGAAAAAAATAAATTAAAACTCCTTGGAAACTAGGAACGTTCCCAAATATGTGGTGGGGGTATTGTTGGTTTGGTGTCTCCATAATGGAAATCAGGAGAAATTGAGGCTGGAATGGGAAAGAGAAGTGGATCAATATTTATGGGATCACAGCAGGAGTTTTGGGGTTCAAAGCCCTGAAATAACCATGGATTAACCCAGCTCCAGGTCCCATCAGGGAGCTCATGGAGTCTCTGTATTAGTTTGGTCCCCAGGGATTAGGGAGGAATAATTCTAATATCAATTTAATTGTTGAAATAGTTTTACAACAGTTGCTCCTGGAACAGTCTGGGTTTTTTAGGAATCTTTTCAATCTATGTCACCCATGACACCCTCCAAAGCCAAAGCCACCAGTTCCTGGTGCAGCATCAACTGAACTCAAGTTATAATGTCCAGGTTTCCCTCATTCCTAAATCTTTCAGTTTTATTGGAATGTTTTCAGATTATTTTTTCTAGATCCAGCTGTTATTTGGGAGTTTGGAATGATCTCCTACTCCAAATCCAGCCAGGATAAAAGTGTTTCACATTTACCTGTGAGAGAGCTGGAGAGGGATTTTGGATTAGGGCAGGAGGGACAGGATAAGGAGGAATGGCTTCCACTGTCAGAGGGCAGGGATGGATGGGTGTTGGGGGTTGGATCTGTTTATTTTGTGTTTGTGGATTTTTTTCCTGGTTGTTTTGCTAGGTAACTAATTGCTGGGTACTTATGGGTGTTTGACTGAAACAAAAGGGGGCAGCAGGTTTCTCCTGGGGAACAGCAGGTGAACAGGACAGTTCGGTCAGAGGGCACAGTTCCGAAATGACCTGGGAGTACCAGAGGACCCTGCTTGTTTTTCCTGCCACTGGATTTTTCTCCAGAGGAAGACTGGACTCATCTCGTCACCATCGGACTTTCCTACAGGACTATTTCCACTTCACAGACTGCATTCTTCTACTCCAGGAGGATTTCATCTGGACTGCTTTAACACCCTGACACCCAGGCTGTCAGGTCACATCCCTGCCTCTGTCAGGGCATTTTCTGAGGTTTTGTTGTTTTTTTTGTTTTGCTTGTCTCTTAGTGGTATTACATTTGTATTTTTCTTTGCTTTGTCTAATACTCCTAGCAAAGAACTGTTATTCCCACTCCCAAATCTTTGCCTGAGAGCCTCCAATTGCAAAATTATAATAATCTGAGGGAGGGAGTTTATGTTCTCTATTCAAAAGGAGATTCCAGTTTTTTTGCTGGCAGGTACCTGTCTTTCAAACCAAGACAATGGGATACTAGGAAGGAATTTTCTCCTGGGAGGGGCTGGGATGGAATTTTCAGAGAAGCTGTGGCTGCTCCTGGATCCCTGGAAGTGTCTAAGGCCAGGTTTGGATGGGGCTTGGAGCAACCTGGGACAGTGGAAGCTGTCCCTGTCCATGGAATGGGGTGAAATGGGATTGGATTTTGGATCCCTTCCTTCGCAAACCACTCTAGAACAAACTCAAATCTGATTTTTATTCCACTCAATCAATTCTACAGGATAAATATAAAAGGACCACTTTTCCTGGGCAATATTCCCTGATAAAAAACAGGATCAAACTTCCCAGAACTTTTTATCTGATCTCTTACAGCAATGAATCCAGCAGCTGTCAAAAAATCAAACAGAAAGGGGCTCGAAAGCACCTTTTTAAAGACTGAAAAGCATTTTCATGGATTTAAGAGTCCTTCACAGCCAATTATCAAATCAAAATGCAGCCAATTTGCCTAACATCACTCCAGAAGGATAAAAACATCCACGGATAACTCATCACTCATCAGCCTGCACAGCAAACGCTCTCCCAGCCAGCACTGGATTTATTTGGGAATTTAAAGAGGAATGTGGTCCTAATAGGCACAAAAATGCTGCAATGTTCCCCCAGCTGCAGAAACAGGAGCCCAGGAGCCACGTGGGGAATTCTGGCAGATGAAGCCGAGTGGGAGCTTTCCAACATTCCTGCTGGCTTGGAGATCCATGGGCAGGTGTGGAGATGGATGGAAATGGAAATGGAAATGTTAAAGGAAAAGGAAATGGAAATGGAAATGGAAATGGAAATGAGTTGTCAAGACAATCCAAGGGAGCCAGGCTGGGAGAGCTGGGAATGTTCACCTGGAGAGGAGAAGGCTCCAGGGAGAGCTCAGAGCCCCTTGCAGGGCCTGAAGGGGCTCCAGGAGAGCTGGAGAGGGGCTGGGGACAAGGGATGGAGGGACAGGACCCAGGGAATGGGATGGATTCCCATTTCCATTCCAGAGGGCAGGGATGGATGGGAGATTGGGAATTGGGAATTGGGAATTCCTGGCTGGGCTGGAATTCCCAGAGCAGCTGTGGCTGCCCCTGGATCCCTGGAAGTGTCCAAGGCCAGGTTGGACATTGGGACTTGGAATACTCTTGGATAGTGGAGGGTGTCCCTGCCGTGGCAAGGGTGGGGTGGGATGGGATGGGATTCAAGTCCCTTCCAATCCAAACCATTCCAGGATTCCATGATGATTCAAACTTGTCGGGGATGGATCTTTTCTCATCCTCAGCTATCAGGGGATGAAAGGGTAGAACTCACCCACCGTGAAATGAATGATGCCAGAAATCCTACAAATAATCCGTTACTCCCAGCAATGACAAACGGAGCTGCACTCCCAAACACAGGACGTCCCTCCCACTATCCCAGGCTGCTCAGGGCCCCATCCAGCCTGGCCTTGGACACTTCCAAGGATGGGGAATGCACCCATCCTCAAGAAAAAGACGGATTTTACACCTTTCCTGAGCTTCTCACCTAGGACTATACAAAGCAGGGATTTAGAGCCTGCAGAGACTCACATCTCCTTCCAAAACACAGATGAAAGCCTGACATTTCCTCAAACCCCAGGATTTCGCACAGATCCCAGGAATTTACCCTTTGGATAGCCCAGCCACACGCTGATGAGTCAATCCGGAGTGTTGGATGCCTTTGGAGAAGGACAGAGCCTGGCTCCCATTGTCCCGGGAACATTCCCAGAGAGGAAATGTCAGCCAGTGGCATCTGGGGCTGCATGGGGACAGATGGGCCTGGGAATCTGCTTGGGAAAAGGACTTCAGGAAGAGCCAGAGCTTGGCAGATGGTGGGATGGGCTCCATCCTTTCCTTGTGGCTGGGAGACTCTGGAATGGAGCAGCTCAATCACAGGAATGCTCTGCTCCTGCCACAATCGTTATTCAGCATTCCAGATGAGCACAAACGTGGGAATTGCAGGGAATTGTTTCCCTGAGTGACTCTTTGAAGGTCATGGTTTAGCCATGGTTGTGGCAGCTTCCTCATGGAAAACACATTCCAAGGAAAATGTTCAGTTCCGCCCTGTTCCAAGAGAAAAGTGAGAGTTACAATCACTCTACTCCTTTGAGTTGTTCTTTCAGCTCCTTTCTGTTTTTCCAAGTTTTTTCACACTCTCTGTGTCTGGAGCCCCACAGCAGCATTTGGTGATTATTTTAAAACATTTATCCCTTTTTTCCTGCACTGGTTTCCCAAATTTTCCTCTCAGTGTCTTGCCCAGCAGTGATCCCAGTCACTTGCAAACCCCTCACCCCCAAAACAGCACAGCAAGGCAACACTTTGGGAGCAGTCGGAACTGAGATCCTGAATTCCATGGAATTCTTGAGGAATAACTATATGATAATTTTCTGACTTTATTGCCCTATCGAATCCAGTGAAATATCCAGTAATATAAATTTTAGAAATTTGCTGTGATGGAAAATCCAACAAAACCCTCGTAAAATTGGTCCAGGCTTAAAAGTTGGGCCATATTTCCAAATCTGTTTTATTGGTTTTATAGATGTTGGAATACAGAGAAATCCAACAAATATCCAACATGAGGAGACAACATCCATCCTTTCTTCCTCCATGCCTGAGAATTTATTGGGACAACATCCATCTTTCGTTCCTGGATGCCTGGGAATTTATTAGGCTGCATTAAACCATTCCTTGTTTGTTTTCACTTTTCCAACACTCAGCACAATCGCTGCTCATTAGCAGCCTGTTCTCTTTGTTATTTACTCCTAATTAATGGCATCTGCAATCTTCATTAGTCAGAATTTTGGGTTATTATTTCAAATATTAACAGAGTTAAGATGTGATATCAGAGGTATCAGGTAAATAACAACATCCAGACAGCTGGAAAGGCTTGAATTCCCACAGTTACTCCTGGGACAACTCGGAATCGTCCTGGACATGGATCTGGAAGTCAGGTGGCACCAAATGCTTTATGGATTTTTAAGGATACAGCAATAGAAGTTTTTTTGAATGAGGCCAGCTCTGATTTCCAGCAAGGTAAGCACAGGAATTATAAATTTATCAGATCCATTTTTTATCTCTAGCTTTTATCTTTAATTTTTATCTCAAAAAAAAAATCTATTTTTAATAGTGCAGCCACTGCTGAAATGATGTTGGAAAGGAAAATATTTAATTATTTTGATACTGTGTAAGATTAGTTTGTTATTGATTGTTTTTTTTCATGCTGATGAAAAATCACAGAATTATGGAATGGTTTGGGTTGGGTTGGGAGGTCAGACCAGCAGATTCCTCACAAGATGAGTTCTGGATATCCTAGATGACAATATCCCAAATGATGACATCCCAAATGATGATACCTCAAATGATGATATCCCAAGCGATGATACCTCAAATGATGATATCCCAAATGATGACCCGGTTGATCATAATTTCTTATCCCAAAAGTTGATCCTGCCCATCTGTCCAACCACCTCACACACTTTTCCAACCAACTCCCTGAAAACAAAGAACAACCTGAATTTTCCAGGTGTTTTCAATTCTCCATGGAAATGTGGATATTTGCAATATATTTTCTATTTCAGAAACATCCCCACTTGTCAAATATCCATCAGATAATTCCAGTGAGTCTCGCTGCAAAGCAGAACTCAGTGTGTGGATATTCTCCACGTGGAATTTTGGGTTTTTTCAGCCCTGTGCCACCACAGGTCGAAGATTTGAAACCCTGACAACTTTCCAGACATCTTGAGGGATGAGATGTCAAAGGAAATGGACACCAAATGTTTTCCAAAGCTTCTGACCACGATGAACCCAAAGCTCAGATGTTGCCAGTCGTGGAATCATGGAATAACCTGAGTGGGAAGGGATCATCCAAGGGTTTTTGAGCCCACCTCCTTCCCTGCCCGGACCCCCCACCAACCCCACCCTGTCCATCCCTGCAGCGCTGTCCAAACGCTCCTGCAGCTCTGGCAGCCTCGGGGCCGTGCCCATTCCCTGGGGAGCCTGGGCAGTGCCAGCACCCTCTGGGGGAAGAATTTTCCCCTGGAATCCTTATATCCAACCTAATTTCCTCCCAACTGAGCAGTGTCAGGATTTTCCTGCAGTTTTACCCCTCAGATTTTCAAATCAATGATCATAAATCCCAGTTCCCAGTAACTCCTGTATCCAGGTATTTCCTTGTAGGGGACACCTTCTCTCCATGATCAGAGATTTTAAAAAAGTCTTTTCAACCCCTTTCCAGGCATTGTAGCATAATTGCTTTGGGAATACAATATTCTCACATGGATACATTGCCTGATTCCAAAAGCAAAAGGCCACGATTCCCAAATTGAAATAGATCCACCACAGGGCAGAGTTTTCCCTGGGATCATGTGGGATCAAGTGGCCAGAATGAATGAAAGGGATCTGAAGGAGTCAAAGTCTCTTGATGTAATTGTGGAGTTTTTGGGATGGGACGAGCCTTCCCTGGATGTCTGGAATGTGCTAAACACAGCTGGGCACTTGCCTTCAGTTGCTATTAATAAACAGGATAATAAATAATGAGAAATTTTCATAATATAAAAATGCATACTTATAAAAATGATAATAATAATTTAAACAAGAAACCCATTTTCCTCTATAAAGCACAAGCACCTCTCTCTCTCTCTCTTCAGGCTAGAAAATCTACTTAAAATTTTTCAAAATTGTTCTCCATTTTTATTTTAACTGCCTGGTTTAATCCTCATTAAAATTCTCTCCCAAAAACTTGGAGGCATTTATTCCATCTCCTCCCTGCCAGAGATGACATTTATCCCCCGGCAAGGCTGGAAACCTCTGGCAGTTCTGGAGGGGGGACGCTGGAATTCCATGCTGGGAGAGAGGCGTTCTGCTCGTGGTTTATTTAGAGACAGTCTTGTTCCCAAGCCTCCCAAAATCAGGATTAATCAATAATTACAGCCCTCATCAGCAAGTGAACCCCTGGGGTTTTATTTATCCTCCAGTCACACTGCTCCAAGACCTAGAGCAATATCCAGGAGTTTTTCCTGTTGGGAAAATAAATCAAATTACATTTTTGCATGCACATGTAGTTAAGGCTTATCTTCTTTAGTCCTGGGAAGGAACAGAAATTTCTTTTGGAATTGCCTCTTTCATCTCCATTTTGTAATCGTCATATTACAGATATTACCATATTACATATGGGCCACGAAATGATTCCCAAGCCGTGTTTGCCAGTTGGGTTTAATCCTTGGAGTTTTGAATTTGGAAAACGATAGGACTCTGCTAATTTGCAGGAGAGAGATTAAAATAAAAGGGATCTTTGTGTTTGTACTCCAAGTGCAGAGATTTCCATGCCTGAGTACCGGGATGAATAAATGTTCCTTCATTTGAATTTCTGAGCAGGATGTTTTCCACAATGAGGGAAAATCTCCTTTCTGATTCACTTTCTTGCAGAAGTTCAAGTGGATGTTTAGGATGGGAAGTTAAAAGTCTTAAAGGTGAATTTCCAAAAGTGGAGAGTCTGGAAAAAAAGGGAAAGCAGGACCTGAGGGAATCTGAAGAAGCTTTTGGCTGGATATTAGGAAAAGAGTGAGACAACTTTAGATTTATGTTCCAGTCCACAAAAATTGTTAAATACTAATCCCACTCCAGGGATTAGCCTGGGACATCAGCAGGAGAGGTTCCAGAATTCCTAAAAAAAGGGTTAACAGTGATTTTGTCTGTCCCAGCTGCCCTGCTGACTCACAGATAACTCAGCACTGGTTATTTTTGCATTTTTCCAACACCAGTATTGTGGTGGAGGTGCAGGAGAAGAAAGGAACCATGCAGGAGATGTTTCCTGAATCATGGAAATATTAAAAAAAAAAGACTGATGTTGGAAAACAGCTGCTCCGGGTGCTTTTTGATAGCTCAGGCAAACAGGCTGAGGACTCCCACCTTTTAAAACCAAACTATTTTTGGTTTGGTTTTGCTCCTTTTATACTGGAAAACTGTGGATGCTCCAGAGATTTGGCTTTCTGTGCATGGAGCATTTCTCCATGGAGTGAAGCCAGGACTGTGCTCTCCATGGGTTTTTTCACTTTAACAAAAAGTCATGGAATTGTGGGGTGGGTTGGGTTGGAAAAGGATTTGTCTGAGGCCTGTGAGGAGCCAGGATGGAAGTTTCTGGGAGGTGAACAAAGGGAGCAAGGTCAGAAGAACATTCCAAGGATGACTGAAAGAATCACCTGGTAAAGAATCTCCTTGAAGTGGTTGGGTCTTGAAAAAACAGGAAGTTTTTTCCATGGAGAAGGGATATGAGGAGCACAGGCAGTCTCCAAATCCAGATGGGATCGGACATGGGACAATCAGCACATGCAGAGACGTCCCAGCAGAGGTGGGGGGGGAGGAGCAGTCCTGTTCTCCTTCCAAAGAGCTCAGAGGTAACAGTGGTTGGAAAACTGTAGTGCCACATGTCTTCCTTGTGGCCTAAATGGGAATAAACTCCAATTCCAAAGAAGTTTGGGACACCAGGAGCAAGGAGACTCAGAAACAGCTTCCCAGTTACACCAGTGAGAGGAGACTGAAGCACTTCTGAAATTCAGTAGGCGCAGATTATTGATGGTTCACCACTGAGGACTTCAAGGGACGTTTTATGATCCTCAAAGTGTTCCTTGAATCCCTCTGCTCTTCCCAGACCTCTCCATGGACCCGCATCCATGTGAGACACCACAATCTGCAGGAGAGGGTTGAGGAACTCAACCTTTCATGGATTTCAGCCACAGAAGCAGCCCCGGCCAGGTGAAAATGAACACTGTGGGTTCCCAGGACAAAATGTATCAGTCCCACTCCCAAAGGATCCAGCAAAACCCTTGGAATGCTGTCTCTCTCCTTGTTCTGGCCAAAGGAGAGGTGAGAATCCTTCCCTGTCTCCCCTCCTGCTCCTGTTGGAAGGGAAAGAAGTGGCATTTCTTTCTAGAGGTGGCGTTTCCAAACTCTGGACTCATTTTCCTTTGGTTTTAAGGAGCCCTTGAGGAAGTCAAGTCAATTTTCCCATTTGACAATAGGAAAAGCAGGATTTGCTCTAATTCCCACCTAATCCAGGCTCTGCACAATCATTAATGTTATCAGCAAAAGCCTTGATTTAATGTAACTCATGAAAAGCAGCTTAGTTATCGATATAATGTTATTTTCCCAGGAGATTAAAGCTTCCCATGCTTCAGGAATTTTGCTGTGGAAAGGCAAACGTGCAATGGATGATCCAATATCCTACAGTAAATGGAGGAGCAAACAAAGCCTAAATATTTCAAAAGCAGGGAGATAAGGATGCCAAATCCACCCTAATGTGCCGTGTACGTATCTCTCATCTCTGATCCGTGTTTCTTAAGCCTGGGAAAGGAGCTTGGAATTCTTTTATTTCCCAGCTGAAGAGAGAGGTTCGTAAAAGCTGATTTAAGCATGAAATACTGAATGGGAATCTTTGAGGGGCTGTATTCAGGAATTCCTGTTTATGGATGGAGCTTGGAGCAACCTGGGATAGTGGGAGGTGTCCTGGGCAAAATAAGGGATTGGAACTGGATGATCCTTAAGGTCCCTTCCAACCTGAACCATTCCATGATTCCATGTGCAACCAAAGCCTCAAATTCCTCTTTTTTTATGTTTTCCAATAGAATTAAAGGAGTCTGGGATGTTTCCCAGAGGAATCTGATGCAGGGTCTCTGCCTCACCTGGAGCACTTGAGGAAGTTGTGGATCTGTGATCCCTGTTCCCACCTCATTTCCCAGCTTTCCAAGGAATCGATTGCCATGGCCAGATAGGACATGAGAAAACAGGAGGATTTTGCCTCGGAGCCATAACAAATCCAAGTCTGACTAATTCCCTAAAAACAAAACCATGGAGCAACAAGCTGGATTCTGCCTCCACTTTGTCCCTCAGGCAGGAGGTTCCTGAGGAAATAGACCACAGAAAATTGGAATTTTTTATCATGGAAAGGGTTTTCCAACCCTGGCACAGCTGCCTGGGGCAGTGGTGGAGTCCCCATCCTGGAGGGATTTAAAATCAATGTGGATGTTGCCCTTGGAGACATGGGGCAGTGGTGGCCCTGGAAGGGCTGGGAAGGGTTGGAATCGATTTTGTAGGATTTTCCAGCCTAAATAATTCCAGGGTTCTGTGTTGCAGCTGCTTGTTGGGACAGGAGTCGGTGATTGGAGCAACAGGAGCAGCAGCTCCCAGCTGAGCTCCCAGGAAATCCTTTAAATAGGGGCTGTTTTTATGGATAAGTTTCATTCCAATCGATCTTCATTCCAATCAAAATTCATATTTCCTGAAGAATATTGGAAAAGCTTCTAAGGGAAAAAAGCCCTGTTAAATGAGATTTTTGGGAAGTGCAACTTTTACATTTTCCTTCCAATCAGTGACCAAAACACCTTTGGAAACTCCTAAATATTTACAGTTCTCACCTCGCACGCTGATTCCCTGAATCTTTGGAAAGCAGCACATCCCCCTTTGGAAAAAGAGTCCAAGTAATTTATTTTTAATTAATGCCTGTAAACAACACCAAACATTTTCCTCTGCTTCTCTGAGTATAAATTGATTGTCAAGGTTGGCACCTGGACAGGACACTTTAATCTTGAATAGTTCCTTAAAAATGCTCTCAAGGATGTGAATAAAAATAATTTCTAAGAAAACATTTCTGCTCCTCATGTGGATTATTTGAATAAAAAAGATCAAAAGAGAGAAATTCTCCCTCTGTTTGCTTTTTATAGGTTTTTTTTTTTAATATAGAGGGATTTTTTTTTGATGTTGGATTATTTTTGTCTGGCCAAAGTCCTTATTTAGTCAAAAGTAATTTAGACATCCTTCCCTTTCATTCCCAGTTGGAAAATCGAGTGTTGAGATGCGTGAAACACCCTCAGAGGTGCAGAGGGATTTGCCTGGGAGCAAACAGAGCTTTGCTGGGAATTGCCAAGTTTTCCTTCCTGGGTGTTGTTGCCTCCCCTGATAAAAGTCAATTTTTTGATGTGCAGAGCACATCACGCCCTGGAGAGGGCACAGTGGTGACCACTCCCACCCCATTCCCAGAGTTCCTTAGGCTCGGGATAAAGTGGATAAAATACTGGAATATCAGAGTCAGCTGAGCCCCTGCTCCCCCCTTTTCTGGTTAAACCACACTTGGATCTGTTTTTTTTTTAGTGGGATTTGGTTCACAGATGCTCCAGAAATTCGGGAATTGATCCCAGCTTTGGACAGGGGGGATCAGGAGCAGAGCAAACTCCATGGGATGGGCTCCCAAGAGGTTTGAAACTCTGGATCAGTAAAAACCCAGCTTGGTTTTGTTAACGAGAGCTCTGAACTGCTCCCATCTCTTTATTCCCGCTGTTTTTAATCCAAAGGTGGTGTGGTGTTCTCCAGAAGCTAATTTATCTTGGAATTACTGGAATTATTTAACACCAAGCAAGTCTGGAGGACCAAACTTGATTTCCAGGGATCCAGGGAAGGTTTCAGCTCCAGCTCCAATTCCTCAAATTAATGAATCCACGAGGAACCCCTGGAAGAGTCAGTAAGGAATTCATCCCTGCTAAGAAGGGAAAAGGATCATAGAAGAGATTCATGGAATCATTAAGTTTGGAAAACACCTCGAGGATCATCAGGCTGGATGGATGGGGGTTGCTGAGTTCACAGGGAGGTTTCCAATGGATTAACAGAAAACCACTGGAAAAGAGACAGGAATAATAATTTCTCTCTTCCCTGGAAGGCTCTAACCAGGATAATCAGGTTTTTGTCACGGAGAGGAAGATTTGGGCTGGGATTGGGAAAATATTTTTAGTGTGGAGGGACAGGGAGTGGTGGAAGAGATGGTGGAGATTGGAGCTTGGGGCGGGGGGGTTTGGCAGGAAGGGGGGATCTCTGATCCTTTCTGGAATGACAGGGGAGAATTGGGATCAGGGAATCAGAGAATCCAGGAATAGTTTGGGTTGGAAGGGGGCTTCAAACCCATTTTATTTCAAGCCCTGGATACCTTCTAGCATTCCAAGCCCCAGCCAACCTGGCCTTGGACACTTCCAGGGATCCAGGGGCAGCCATAGCTTCTCTGGGAAAATCATTCCAGCTCCTCCCCACCCTCTCAGCCAAAAATTCCTTCCAAATATCCCATCTAAATCTTCCCTATTTTGTTTAAAACCACTCCCCCTTGTTCTATCACAACTCTTCCTTCCCATTTTGTGATACAGGACAAATTCCCACAGCCAGGGGACACCGGGTTCTTCTTTCCTGATTTTTTTGAGATTTCCCTTAAATGTTGAGCTTGGAAATGTGACTTGGGATTGCAGAGACTTTTGGAATGTCTGCCTGAGCTGAAAACCAAACACTCCCCCATTGATCAAAATAATTCCATTTCTGACTCCAAAACCTCCACCACTTTTCCAGAAGGAGCTGAAAAGCCTGGAAACCCTAAAAGACCCCTTTTAAATTCCACAGAAATTCCCAGCCCTTGGGACTCCCATTCCAAATCCTTTGACAACGAGCTGGTAAAACCCCAATTGCTACTTCCAAGTTCTCTCCTATCCCCAGGTATTCCTTGTGCTCCGAGCTGGGATCCAGACCAGGAATTTTGATCCCAGGGATTTGGGGGGTTGGAAAAACGTTGTCACTCTGCTCATCCCTGTCTGGCATCACTCAACTCATCGTGATGGAAGTGCTCATCCTCGTGTTTATTTTATTCCTGCAAACTTTGCCTTCTTTTGTCTCAACCCTGCATCCCCAGGGATTCGTTCCCAAACTTCCCAAACTGTGATGTCCTGGTGGGATTTATCACTCAGGAGCTGGGATAAGCCTGGTAAAACCTGGATTTAAGGAAAGGATCCCAGGAAGTAGAAGGAATTTCTGCCCACTTCAGCTCATCTCAGCTCACAGGAACCAAGGAGATGCCCCAGGGGAAATTTAGAGGAAGAAGCTCCTCCAAAAATTCCTGGTTTCCCTGGAAATTTTGAAGGAATTCTCAATAATTAGCTGAGGATATCAACATCCCCATTTCTGAGAAGGGAATCCCACCTTAAGCATCTCTCTTAGGAAGATGCCTCTGCTGTGAGGTCACCAGTTCTTTTAATTATTTTAGAGTTATGTTAATTTATTTTAAAATTATTTTTTAAAATTAAAATAATTCAAAATATTTTTTTCATATTATTTTATCATTATTCTATTTCTTTTATTATTTTAAATTATTTTAAAATTATTTTTAATGATGGTTGTGCACCAGAGCTTCCCAGATAGAAAGGATTTCTCACCGTGCTTTTGCCCTGGTTTTATTTATTTTAGGTGGCTCTCAAAATCTTGACTTTAATGCTGTGTACAACCCACATTTGCATATATTTATTTTATTTATTAATCACCTCACAAAAATCCACAATTAAATCCTACAGGCAGCAATATGGATATGGTTTATTTGATTTCGTGTGTAATAAAAAATTCATAATAATATAATTACTTGAATTTGAAAAGCACTACAGATGTCATTGTACGTTCTTAGTTTCAGTTTTAACAAGGCAGGGTTTAAATTAAACTCCAGCTCCACACCGAGATGATTTCAATTAAAGAAACCTCTTGTGATCAAATATTCTTTGCTTTAAAGTCGTGCTGCATAAATATTTCATCCCGTGTTTAATAACAACTTTTTCAGAGTAGAGAAACAAACATGGAGCTCTGAAATCTGTGGATTTAAACAGCTGCTGACAGAATTTTGAGGAACATTTGAGTTGGGAATTAATTCAGCTTGGGGCAAAATGCAGAAATAATGTTGGGAGGGAGGGAGCTGGTCGGAAACAAGAAGTGGAAAATGTTATTTTTGAGACATCAATTCATAATTTGCTGTCACAAAACTCTCCTGGGGACCTCACTGAACCAACAATTAAAGTGGGATTTTAAACAAAACCAATTCCAGGCACTCCAATGGAAAATAAACATTAATTGTTGCAGGGTTTTTTATTTAGGCTCCTTTGGGAGGAATTCACCGGGAATTTAGCGCGGAATGTTGGGAATCAGCTGAATAAAGGGACACCTCCCACTGTCCCAGGCTGCTCCAGCCCCAGTGTCCAACCTGGCCTTGGGCACTGCCAGGGATCCAGGGGCAGCCACAGCTGCTCTGGGAATTCCATGTGGGAATACTCCCATGAGCTTAATTCCAAATGATTCCCCCTCTTGGTTCCTCATGCACTTCCTCACAACAATTTCCAGACTCAAATGGGTCCCATTTAGGATTTATCACCTGTAAATTCCCCATGTGAAATAATAAATCCCAATTTTCCAAGCAGATTAATAAAAGGCAGAACTCCTGCTCATCCAACACCTTCCATTCCTTAATTTCCATTTCCTCCACAGTTTTCCTGTTGTTTCTTTTATTCCATGTGCTGCTTTTGCTACAGGTCCTACATCTTGCTGTGGGGATAACAAAATTTATTCGTAATTCATAAATTTTCATAGTTAAAAAAAAATTGGGCTGTAAAATCAATTTTAATGAGCATTTTACAAGAATTTTTAGGGCACTCCTGAGGTGAAAAAGTTGGGAATGGGAAATGGCAGATGTGAAATGACACAGAGACATTTGCTCCAAATTTTTCTTTGGATAAACCACCAGCTCTCCCAAATATTTTGTGATAGGATTCTATAAACTGGATGATCAAGTAGGGACGGGTTTAGCACCAGGAAAGAAAAAAAAAAAGGGAATCTGAGATGGAACAGCTTGAGGAATAAAATTCCTGCTGCTCCATGGATGGAAAAAGCCACTGGAAGCAGGAAAATATAAAATGAAAGTTGTGAGACAGAATTTGCAGGAAAAGCCATTTTTAGTCTTGGTTTAGTCTGGAACTTCCTAAAAACACCTTGTTCCTGCTTTTTTTCTCATCATATTTAAGGAATGGTTTCTTGGGGAATTCATTAAGCAGAAGATTCCATGTGGGATTTCACTTGGATCCATCACCGTCTGACGCTCTCCTGGTTTTTGACTAAATTATGTCATTTTGGGTTTAGAAATGTTTTTAAATGCTTTGGATTTAGTTCATTTTGCCACAATTTGGAATTCTACCAAGGAATATCAGACTTAAAGACCAGATCTCTAATAAATGATGGATAATGAAAGGAAAGGAAAAGGGTTTTTATCACTTTAATCAGGAAAAAATTATTTGGTGTCTCTCTGTGACATCCCAAATTTCAATTCCTGTTGGAACTGAATGCCAGAAACTTGTCTAGGTGGAAATTATGGAAAGAAAATGGGTTTAATTTTGAAAATCCCAGGTTTTAAAGTCAGGATGGTCTTCCAAACGTCTGATCCCTTGGGTGGTTTGTGTGGCTATCCAGTGGGATATTCCCCAGGACAGTCAGGAATGGGAATTCCTTGGGACTCCAATTAGTAGCATTTAAAAAATTTATTGATGATTTTATACAGAAAAACTGATCTTGAGGACCTGACCCCAAAGAGAGGGGTGGGATGGGTTTGTTCCCATGGAAAATCCGTGGGCTGGGGGAGATGTTCCTGGCTTTTAGGTGGCCACTGACCAGTGGTGACCACAGGCACACAAAAAGATGGAAATTGGGCTGTTTTCCTGTTAAATCCAGCTCTGGCTTCATGGAGAACCCCATGGAGCACAGGACTGCTGAACTCATCCATTTTCCTGTGGTTTTAATGCCAAGTTTTCTCCTAAATCCATGTTTTTGCCAACAGGAATCAGAAGACACAAAGGGTTAAGTGTGATCCAAGCTCAAAGTCCTGGGATAAGCACTTTGGGAACTTCTCCATACCTGGAGCCCAAAATCTGAGTTTAAACACTGCAGGAACCTCCTCAGATACTGAATTCATGGATCAATCCATGGCCTCCAGAATTGTCCTGGCCTGAGATAATTCCAGTCTGGTTGTGGTGAGCAAACTCCTCAGTTTGTCCCACTGGCACAGAATTATTGACAAAATATGCTTTAGGATTCATTTAATTACACATTTGATAATTAACAGGCAGCAATTTGTTATTCTGAACTGCTCTGGATCCAATCCCATTTTTATGTTCCCACAAAATCCATCCCAGTGAATAGGAAAGGGGTAGAATTCCAGATTTCCAATGTTCTCTTCCCATAGTATCCCAGCCTTAAAGAACGAGGAAAGCAAATTGTCACAAAGTTTTCTGGAAGTTCTGAGTTGTTATTTTGGCAGGAAAAAGTCATGCTCAACCCCCAGAGAGGAGATTATTCCATGAATCTCCAACGAGCAGGGAGCCCTAAAAAGTTCTTGGGATAATAATTTGTTCTTTAATATAAAAAACGGAGAAAGTGTCCTGGCAACAAGAAAGGAATTAAAATAACTCACCCAACACCCAGTCACATGCAGAAAAAGATCCCTAAAAAGAAAAATCCTGGAAGCAGAGCTGTTGTATTGACAGGGAATCATTCCACAGCCCCTAATCCAGCATCTGTTATCTCCAAAAACCTGCTGCACTGAATTCCCTCGAAACTATGGCTGGAAAAAATACTGCTATTAATTGATTCCTCAAATTAACTCCTAATCCAAGAGTCCTGATTATGATTAGGCTGGTAATCAATTCATTTGATAGAAAGCTCCTTAAATTTTCCAAATTGCAGTTCAGCTCTTCCCTCTCTCTCTTTTCCACTTGTTTCATTAATTAACTGTTTTTCCCAGCAGTGAAAAGCAGGATTTTCCTTTCTTAATTGCCTCTTGACCCTTCCTGGCTCTGCCTTCAGAGGTTCTTCATCAGGAGCAAATGAAAATGTTCTCGATGAATTAAAAATATTGCTGGACCCAGAGGAAACTTCCCAGCCCGGCTGTGGATCCTGTGGAAGTGCTATTTATCCAGGAGTAAATAAAAACTCCAATTTACCCATTGGAGTTCTATTTACCCAGGTTTGCTGAGGAAATCTGGGATTTTCCCGGGATACTGGGCTGGCCTTCAGTTCTTACTGGTGAGGGAACAGCCTCCCCGGTGGCTCTGCACACACTGGTTCCAGAATTCCAGGTCCCAGCAGCAGCCAGGGGAATTCTGCAGCCCATCAGGGAGTTTTGCTACCACTGGAGCAGCCCAGATCTCACCTGGAGCTGAGGGATCTTTGGGAAGTGGTCCCAGCTCTGCCCTGCTCAGGTGAGATCCTGCAGAGCTCCATCCAGCTCTAGGCCCCAACATCAGGATGTGGAGCTGCCTGAAAGATTCCAGAGGAATCCAAGGAGCTGCTCCATGGAGCCCCTCTGCTCTGGAGCCAGGCCAGGAGAGCTGGGAATGCTCCCCTGGAGAGGAGAAGGATCCAGGGAGAGCTCAGAGCCCCTGGCAGGGCCTGAAGGGGCTCCAGGAGAGCTGGAGAAGGACTGGGGACAAGGGATGGAGGGACAGGACACAGGGAATGGCTCCCAGTGCCAGAGGAGAAATTGAGTTTGGAAAGGAATTCCTGGCTGGGAGGCCCTGGCACAGAATTCCCAGAGCAGCTGTGGCTGCCCCTGGATCCCTGGCAGTGTCCAAGGCCAGGTTGGACACTGGGGCTGGAGCAGCCTGAGACGTTGAGAGGTGTCCTGCCATGGCAGGGGGTGGGATGGGATGGGATTTAAGGTCCTTCCATCCCAGCCATTCCAGATTCCATGAAACTGGTACAGCCATGGTTTAAACTCCCCTTCCTCTCAGAGAAATTCCCACCCATCCCTTTTTTTCACCTCCCTTGTTTTCATCTTGCAGCCAAATTCCAGAGGTGCTGCTGCAAAGTGCTCACCCTGTGTTGCACTCAGGGAAATATTGGATTCCCAATTAATGCTGGGATGGAAAAGCCACTCATTGATTGAGCTTCATTAGGGAGATAACGAGGAGATATTTTTCATTCAGAGGTCTCAAATGAAGAGTAGCATTCCCATTAATTAAATTCCTGAATTCTAACCATGTTACAGGAGCCATGTTTACAGGAATCTCCCACAAATCCCAGGTAACAATGCCACACTCAGATCTCCCTGAGTTTCTTTGGATTCTGGAGCAGCAGGACAACAAAAGTGAAACATTCCAAGTCCAAAAATCCTCTTTGTCCTTCCCAGATGTCTCATTATGGAGCGATGGGATGGGATTGGAACAGCTCTGCTGCCATCATGCTGGTTCTGCTCTAAATTGTGCTCTGGGAAAAGCCAGTATTAGTCTTTCCTATTATATTCCAGCTTGGAGAA
>WBNO01006622.1:0-35366 GCA_013400575.1 Peucedramus taeniatus
CTTTTCACTGTGGTATTAATGTTAACTCACAGGTGCTTATTTTAACAATTAGCTACATCCTAGCCCTGAGACTGACCTGAAATATTTTTCTTTAAAAGCTTCAGTCATGGAGTTAATTTACAGAAGAATAGAGCAATTTTCTTGTAAACAAAAAAGGACATCAGTTACTTTGCCTTCTTATCAAAGTTAGAGGATACAGTTGCCATTTTCTGCTACTCAAATGTACATATTTAAGTCCTTCCAACTATAATGTTTTATCCAGGCTGACTAGAAACTGTAACAGTGCTATGAGTGGATATTAGGCAGGAGCTAGATGAGACACAGGCTCAAACAGATTATTACTGCCCAACAAGCAGTTGAAACTCCTCTAGGTGAATTTTTTTTTTTTAAGTATAGGAGAGAATCCAGGAGGTGTTTTTAGGTTCCCTTTAAAGACTGAGTAATCCTCACAGCACTTCATTCATTTTATAAAGTATGTTTAAAGGTGCTTGGTTCTGCTACCATAATTGTAAAGGTGTTAAGATATCCTGATTCCCTTCTTGTGGAGTACACACTTGTGCAGATTAATTTCTTCCTTAAATACTGACCAGGGCCACATTTCCTCCCCAAGAAAGGACAAGAGGAGATTATTAATGCCTTTGGCTCGGCAATGGAAACACAACTTCTGAAGCACAGCAATAAGCTTCTAACTCCTTATCAGCAACTGCTCACACTCCATGGGTCTGAAGAGCTTAAAGTAAAACACACTTTACTCCTACCCAGTACTCCTGCCCAGCTTTCTTTCTCTAAACTATCATAAAGCAAGACAGTTAACACGTTTGGTTTTATTAGTAAAACAAAACTATTTTTTATATTTTGACACAGAGAAAATTAACTGATTATGAGTGAAAATCATCTACAGGCTTTTATATAGTAAAAAATCAGAACCAGCTGCTTGGTGCAGGAGGTTAATTAATACTGCATAGTTTTTTCTTAACAGAAGTGAGTTCAACCAGTGAAACTTTAAATTAAACCAAGAACAGGCAAAAAAAATCCAGTAAAACTTTGATCATCAGTTTCTGTATAAGAGAAGTTTTTAAGAAATAACCTGGAGAAAATTGTAGGCATAAGAATAATTAGTTATTTCAACAGAATTATGTGAAAGATCCCTGCAGATTTTTTGAGATCTTCAGCATTTCCACTATTCTCTCTGCATCATATAGACTGTGTCCAAATATATACAGTGCTCCAAACTCTCCCTGAATTAAATAAAATGTGTGTGTGTGTGTGTGTGTGCGCAGTGGAAAGAAAAAGAAATAAATATATAAACAAGGAAGCAATTTAATGTGTGCAATAGCAAAAGTTAAAAGTTCTCATCTTAGTGCCAGGATATAAAATGAACTGTTAGTTATTTTGCCAGTTGTCATAAAATATATTGGCTTCATCTGTGCAAGTTATCAGCACAACACATACACACACAAACTCAAACACAGAATTACAACCAAGTTTCATAGCACATACCTTTCATACAAGAAAAAACAACCAAAACCACAATTTGTTTTATGAGTAAATCAAACGAATTTACTTACCACGGCTGGGGGATCATTCCATTCTTCATAAGAAATGGCAGCATATGGGTAAATTCTATCATTGATAATCTGAAGAGTAGCGAGAGCAATTGCTTTCATCGATCGAAAATATGCTTCCCAGAACCACCTTGCCTGTAAAGAGAGTAAAATTCACTTTCACATTGCACAGATCCAGTGCTTAATAATCAGTTTTGGCTTGCCACGCACAATCTGTTCCATGTCAGGTGGAAATTAAATTAGGAGGCATGTTTATTGTAGATAGAGTATTCCATAAAGCCTGAAGGCTTCAAACTCAACTCCACCCCTCAAAAGGACTCACAGCCAGTAAAAAGAAGCAGAAGCATTATTTTGCAAGTGATTAAACAGAATGAAAATATTTGAAGGAATCAAGTATTTTCACTCTTAGATCATATGTTTTCATCCTGAAAAATGTCAAAAGCAGTTTGACCATAGAACAAAATTAATTACTGTTATACTCAATTTTTTCTAAGGCAAAGGAATCTACAGTGCAGTTAAATAGTCAAATAAAAGCATTCTGCCTGAAAGGCAAAACTCAAAAGTCACTTTTTAACATCAGTATTAGAGACACTTGACCAGATAGAGAATTTCAGTATTCACAAACCCTACCAGACGAATAACTTCCCAAGAAAGTTAGTAAGAAGAAACCTAATATTATTTATACAATTAAATGTTGATTATTTTCTCATAGAAGTACATGTACATGCCAGTTTATTACAACCATTAATCCAGGCTAATTTCTAGCACTGTGTAAAACTGCTGAAATGAAGCATGAGATTGTTATACACAGGTGCTCTGAATTTCACAGATGAGTTGTTCCAAAACTAAGGTCCCATACAAGTTTTCATCTTGTCCCGCTTTGTGTAAGACAGAAATTACAGAAGAAAAGCAGGGGTTTGGAACTGAAAAAGCTGACTTATCTGCCTCTCTTTTAAGAAATATAAACATAATTTTTCAATCCCTAGAACTATCAAATGATCCTGTAGGTCCCCATCCAACCCAGAAAGAAACATGTTTAACCAAACCATGTTGTTCAAGAGTTCTGGCCCAAAAGATATGATTTTTTTCAACCTTACTTTTCTTCAGGAAACTGCAGCACGTTGAACTCTCCAGAAATTAATTTCATTTACAATCTTCCTATGGTTAATTACCAACTCTAAGAGTATGTGTTTGTATCTAGGAGGTAGAGCAATTAAAACAAATGCATATTTTCATTAATTGGAACCTTTAGAAGTTTTCAGACTCAGGACACAGCTGAAGACAATACACAAATTTGGGCAAGTGCTGTTCTCTTGCTACAGATTTCTTAAATAGCAAAAAGGCTCTACAGACAGTTTAAATAACATGCTATGAAAATATTAAATGATATTATTTACCTTATTTAGTTACTGTATTATTTACCTAATTTAATTACTGAAGGAATACCAAGTTTCTGGAGGTGCAGCTGTTAGGATGAACCAAAAATAACACTTGTTTATCTGTTTTTAACAAATGCCAACAGATCTCACTCTGCAGGTCAGTACTTTTTAACAGAAGACACACAGTGATTTCCTGCATTTACACTTCCTTTTGGATATTCCTAGACTAAATAACAGTAGAGAGGAAAGATTATAAGCACAAACTTGCACATATTCATGTTTATTCTACCCTGTGCTTTACTTTGAGCATAAGCTCTGGGGTTTAGAGCTACAGACTTGTTGCTGAACCACCAGCTCTAAAACTCCACTCTGTGAGTAAAAAAAAATAAAATCTGCAAAACAGATTCTGCAGAATATTTCTGCAAATATTTAAGATGAAAAAAATCCATGTTACAACTTAAAAAGCAAACTAGGAAAGAGATTATTGCTCTCTGAAGCACTACATTTACTCTGCAAACAGTTGTAACTCTGACTATTTCAGGCTATTTCAAGATTTTACTGCAGAGAGTGATGGGTATGTCCAAAATGACACTACTCTGGAGCTTGTCATCCAAAGAGAGTGCAAAGCAACTTCAGTTTAGAATGGAATCACTCCCCTCTCCTTATTTCTCTTCCTGATAGGACTTAACAGCAGGATAACAGTCTGATTACCAAGAACATGGAACAAAATTACTACCACATTCAAGTATAAAAGCAGAAGAATTTTATAAACGGGTAAGAATAAGTAAAAAGACAATAAAGCAAACATCACATGCTAAGTAAAAGCATTAGTATTTCTTCCCCCGTGTCCTATCTCTTAAGAAAAATATATTACCAAAACAGCAAACTATCTAAAAAGAAAACCAGAAGCAGATTAAGAATTAAAATGGACCAGAACAGCTAACTCCTCTGTTCAAGTATGCTAAATAAAAAGGATTCCAAATTTTATTTTCATGATAGACAACAGTTTAGAACAATTGCTGTAAGCAGCACTAAGTAGGAAGGAGAAACTATTTTATGTAGCCTTTTAACATACAACTTTATAAGCAATTAAGTAACTATTAACAGTGTGAAATACCGGATTATGTATTCCATTGTCATAAAATGACAGCATTCCTCTCATGTTCTAAGATTGTTTATTAATACCATAATATCTATTATTATCTAGCTTCATAAAAATCAAAGATGGTTTTCTTCCTTCAGCAAAACTAGGAGGGATCTGATCTAGCTTCTCTTTGCTTAAAGAATGCTTGTAATGTCAGGGAATATTACACCTTTATACCAGAAGCAAATCTGGAGAAGAGGGCAGAGGGAATTTATGTTTTATAGACTAATATTTATGTAAATAATTTTTTGTAAAGAGCCATAAAATGTTCCCACAGTTGGTTGTAATATTTTTGGAGTTGTGTTTCTTTAAGGCAGAACTCAAAACCTTCTAAGGGGATTTGAAGTCCCCAAACAGATGTTTCAGGGTCTCATTACTTCCTCCCCACCTTGTTTGCTTTTATAAAGCAGAACTGATTAACATGGCTTGCTAGTGTCTGCTGCTCTGCATGCTGAGTTACTAAATATTTTGGGAAAGTTTTCTATTGGGAAGATGTATGTTGACTCCGTTTGAAATCTATTTTCTACTCTACTTGGTGAGGTTGAAAAGCTTATGTTGGAATGTAAGAAATAGAGGGGATAGAAATCCCATGAACACATTTGTGATACAGGAGAGAGTAACAACAACAAAAGAAAAAGGTTTCTGTTCCAGATTCCTATGCCAACTTTCTTATTATTCTTACATAGCTTTACTGAGCTCTCTGTTTCTCTTTTCCTTACCTATGAATCCAGAAAACTCAAGAGTAACTTTAATACAGTAAGCAATGTTTTTTAAGGTATGGTAATTGTAATGCACTCATTAGAGCTACCTGAATGCCTTTCAGGATCTTGAAATCAACAATCCCTAAGTCCAGACCTTGGCTTTCACATTGAATTGATTATACACAGACTATAACTATGATAAAGTTAGACTCCCCCTTTCAGATTGAACTGAAATTAGCTTCTAGTACTCCAGAAGCCTGCTTGATGAGGTTTCCATATTTTTCTGAGGAAACACACTATGCAGACCACAGACTTGTAGAGAAAGCTAGCTTTGTATACACCTAAATATTGCTTAGGCCATGGGCAACCTAGGTGGTTAACAGAGATCAAACATCTACCTTGTACAACTGCCAAGACAACACAGATCAATGTACATTAACCTGTATGGCTTACAAGGAATTGAAAACAGAAAGAAGAAATATAATTTCTCTTCTCCTTTTAGATTTCTGGGTAAATAGAAAATCTAAGATAGATTCAAAATGAAAGACAGAAAAGCATTACTTTCAAAAACAGTTTTACCAATGCTTTGAAGAGTCAAATCAAGCATACTGTATGACTTGACTGACAATGAGAAATACATTATATTATTGAGTTGCCCAATGGGTTGGAAGCGACTGGAAGTTCTCATTACACAATAGATTGCTCATGAAATTAGTTCATCTGAATTTAATTTCTACAGTAAAATTAACAAAGCCGTGACAACTTCATTAAGGAAGCCAAAGACTGAAGGAATTGGAGACCAAATTCTCTTGTCTCAGCAAGCAGTGAGCACTGCAGACCAAGTTCACAAACATGGGCATGCCAGTAGGTAGTTCTAAGTTGTTGTCCTTCCTTTCTTCCTTCCTCCTGCCCCACTTTCAACTGCTGCATCCTCATTAGATCAGCCAAGAAAACCCATCACTCTCTGTAAAGGCCAAAATTTCTTAATGTAGTGTTATCAATTTATCTCTACAAATACACATGCACACCTTGAGAAAGACTAGCAATATCTGCAAGACAGATGTTCCTTAAACCAAGTAAGCAAGCATACAACCCAAAAGTTCAATTTCATTTGTTTTCAGTTCCAGGATTTAGTTCAGTTGGATTACAAAGAAACTAAACTGATGATATTCAGTACATACCAGCACAGGCAAGAGCTTGGGAAGGGAGCACTTATTTTCATACCAGACAACAGGCAGCAGCATGCAGCAACAGGGCAGCCTACTCATAGAAAGTAACATTTATTTAGGTAAGGTGTTATTTTCCTTAGAAATAAACACACTTGGGGGCCTAGCATCTCTTTATAAGCTCTTTACAAGCCAACAGAGCATCAGGTTACAGAGTCCATTCATATAATGTTTATAAGTTCTAGTGTTAATGCCATTAATGGTGCTCTGGTGTGGAGTGCAAGACAGATCAATGTAAATCTTTCGATTGGTTTGTGAAAAAAAATTACCGGGCATAAGGTAAGGAAAGGACAACCTTCTGTAAGATTTAGATCAAGGGGAAAACAGTCCATGAAAGGAACTTTCTAGCCTTCTTTTCACAGCCCATGATTTGGTGGGAGTTCGTAAAAGTAGCAAGAGGGGGAAAAAAAATTCGCAAAAGAGTAGTAAAATTTAACTGCCCATAAACCACCACTTTTCTCAACTTTTAGGTCAGGCGCCATGATGCTGTGAGATTCTGCCCCACTGCAGCAGTTCAATGTTTCCAAAATACCTTGAAAGGGTTTACAAGACCTTGAAATACAACCATTTTCACACCACCTATGGTGACTCTACTTAAATGCTTTCCCTTCTTAATGGCTCTTGGTGTTCCTGGTTTTCACTCCCAGTTGGATTAGAGAAGTCTGTCCAAGCAAAAGAGCGTGGCCTACCTGCTGCAAACAGCACTGGCCTGGAAACTTGGTGATCTAACTTTTAATCCTGGTTCTGTTATTTACAGATAAAAGTTTGGCATTTATTAGATTCCTTGCTTCTACTTCAGCCTCTCAGCAGTATGTGTAACACTGACCCCAAAGAGATGTTGTGAGACTTAACCATTCTAAACCTTTCAAATTTTGGGATGGATAGAAAAATACAAAAAAAACTTTATCTTCTCTTTTTACTTGTAAATAGAAACTTTAAACTAATAAAATATTTAGCTAAGTAACTGAGGTAACTGACTGCAGTTACCCTTGGCTAAAATGTGTATCTTCAATAGAGATACAAAAGATATTACAGTAAATATCTACAGCTCAGCTGTGTATCTGACAGCTCTGGACATGAAAGTGCATCCACTGGCCTGCTAAAGTTTTATGTCATATTGTAATATAATCAAACATTTTCTAAGTTACTGAGACATAGCACATTATTTCCCATCAACTAAACTACTCAGACTGGTCCCAAGCAACCTACCCTCCCCCCAAACTACTTCCACTGGGCAGCAGGATTAAATGGGCTACTGAGGTTCAAGATAAATTGAATTTTTGCATGTCTGCCCTATACTCAAGATGCATATGAATACAGCTGATGTTATATAATAGTCAGATAACAAACCTGCGCTCTTAAGAGCCCTACTGACCTCCCCTGCAAAGAAGAGAAGGTAAATTACTCTTTTGGAGCAATACGCATTTTGGAAAAAGTTTTCCAAGATAAATTTTGAGTTCAGACTGAGAACCTTATAACCACAGGTTCCCACATTTTTCTGCTTATAAATTGTAATCTGCACCCTCTTTCTGTACTGTTTTATTGTTCCTACATCTGGTTCCATGCTCCAACAGCTTCCTTGCTGATCACACATACTACTTTTAGTATGCAGTTCTCCAGCAAAGATGACACCAGCTTGTATCAGCTAAAACCAGAGATCTGTTTAGTTTTTTTACACAGGCTTACAAGAAAGCCTCAGAAGACTTTCCACTATTAAGAATTAAACTGTATTTTGTTGTTTCTAGAAAATGGTAACATTTTGGGATAAAAAAAAAATCTTCATTGGTTTAGGACCCTTGGTGATATCAGTCAATCACATTCAACAAATCTAAAGCTGGCTGGCTCATTCTCTCTGTAATCAGTGCGGGAAAAAATAGGGTTATTCAGACAGAAATTTAGACCTCTGGTACCTTAAAGTAACTTCTGATAAATCCATTCTTCTCTTAGTAAGGGATCATGAGAGGATAAAATAAGTGACTAGCTGAAGGTCATGGTCCTTCTTCCCCTTGAAGCTCTGTTTTCAATAGTGACCTGAAGTAGTCTCATTTTTCCCAGAGAGGCATGAAGATTTGAAATGTAAATATAGGCTACACAATTCTAGGTTACATTTTTCAAAAACAACTCATGTGTTTCAGCCTATGAATAACAGTAAGAGAGCTGTGCTCTGAAAAGTTATCTCACTTTTGGGGTGTCAGTACAATTACCTGAAACTGGAGGTAAGCTCTTTAGAAATTGCAGTCTGAAAGTAAAAATTAGTTTCTTGTCCATATACATGGACTATGTAGGAATTTTAACAGCTAATCCATTAAATAAATTAAATACTGGTAAAATCATGCTAACTTGCCTAAACTGTAAAGTTTTCTGATTTTCATGTTTTTATAGAATATCCAATTAAAAGCATCTTTCAAATTCAACCTAAACTGGCTGTGTTGCATCTGTTTCTCACTGCAGACCTACCCAAGAAAAGAAGTAGTGCAGACAGTATATAAAGAGTGCTCAGAGTAACAGCATGTCACTTCTAAAGCTAAAAAATGGAGATAAGCAAAGAATTGAAGTTTTGGAGGCCCATGATCACTTCAGATAAAGACTAATCCATAATTCAGCATCGGGGTTATCTGAACCTCAAACCAGAAGTCCCTTGGCAAGGGAAAAAAGAGGAATGGGCACACACTGTTGTTTCCAGTTAACTAAGGTTTGCTTCTAATGTAATCTGATATAATTATTTTAATATTATTTCTGAACTTTCATGCCATGTTACTGAGTTATGCACAATTCTCAAGTAAAGTCCTGAGAGTACTCAATTAATCTATTTAATTTATACAAATTATATGAGTGGCCTATAAAGGAATATTCCTTAATTACAAGACACTTCAGCAGTATGAGCAAACAAAACCAATAATTTGTATCATTACAGTAAAATATTTTAAGAAAGAGATTCTAGACAGACATTTCATGGTGCTGTCTTTTATTGTAATTCAACTTCAAAAACAATATCTTCAAAAGTGAAGCATTAAGTGGATTTAATTATTTGGCTCAATATTCCCTGCTGCAGTAATTTCAGCTATGAAACAAGTACATTTGCCTCCTTCAGATACAACAGAGAGTGAAAACTGAATCTTTCCATTATCAAAATTTCTTTTTTTCCTTTTTCTTTTAGAGCTGCCAATTCATAAGGGGACAGAGGTCAGAGTTCAAAATGCTAATCTTGCCCTTCAGATACCAGCCACTTGGGAATAACTCACTTCTATTCACTCTCAGTTTTATTGCTGGAGACTACTTGCTGGCTCTTAGAAGAGTTAAAAAAAATGTTAGTTCAAGCTCAGATATTAAAATTAAGCTTCTTGCGCTGCAGCCTTCCTCAGATTCTCCTCTTTGGTGCTTTGAAAAGAATCACACCAATTGCAGTAATCCATACATGCAACACATACTGCGCATATACAAGAACAGTTCTTAGAAGCTTATCTGTTAAAGTTAACATTTTCACTCTTACTTCCACACTTCCACATAACTTTGGGAGTTTGAAGGGTTTTTTGATTTGTTTTAGGGGTGGTGGGTTTTGGAGGTTTTCTTGCTTTGGTGTTTCTAAGGTTTTCATCTTCTCATGAAGAGCCTTCTTCTGCTTAAATACATGACACAGAATAAGGTATTTCCAGTAAAAGAGTTTTTATTCTCTCTCATAAAATGGCAAATTTTTATATAATTTTGAAATCCTGCATTATCTTTACCCTTAAAATACAGATTTCTGCTATTCCTTGTCCTAGTAATAGCAACTTAATTCTAAAAATAGCAAGGACACAAGACTTGAATAGATAAAAATATCCCTTAGCACTGGTGTTCTCCCTTCTCTCCATATATTTCTGCACCTCAAACTTGCTTCTTTGATTAATGAGTATGTCAGCTTAGCAACTCTGTTGCAGAAGGCAACATTGCACCAGCCAGGAAACCTGACTTACTGTCCTGGCACCCTACAAATCCATGGTCAAAATACTTATCAGTAACGGAGCCAACAAACAGATACCAGCACTAGGATACACTAGATACAGCAGCAAGGAACCCACTCCCATCTCAGCTGTGACTGGGAATACTGTTAAAAAGTATGGAGACAGAGCCAGCAAAGAAAGCAGCAGGATGAGAGGAAAAAATCAACAAAACCCAAAAAAACCCCACAACCAAACAAAACCCCAAAGTTTCATGCAGCATTTACAGCTTCAAAAACATGTGATATTAAAATATTACTACAATTTTCCAAATTCCCTTTGCTCCCAAAGAGCTTTCAGTTTGTCTTCCTATTACAAGCAAAAGGCATATGTGTTGACACCATAGAAATAACACAGCTGAAAAAGAGAAATAGTTGAGAAATACTCTAGCTTCCAGATAAGCCATTATATCTACATAGTCATCAATAATGATGCAAAGACACAAAAAATAGCCCACTCTCTTCCCTCTAGTTTCCAGGAGTTTGCATGGCTCTCTAATTACTCCAATTTCACCAGGCCATTACTGTAAAGGAAGTGGCAGCACACCTAACCTGGGGAGTAGTCAAAAATACTTGAACCTGTATCATCCTTATTATGATGTTTGTTCTTGACACACTCAACATAAAACCAGACCTACAGTGAGCTAGAACTGTGCTATTACTGATTCAACAGCAGTCAGGAAGGTAACAGAAAATAAATATATATGTATGTAATTGCAGGGAACATTCAACTACTGCATGCCCAGAAGTTGGGGGGTGGGAAGATGTTTTATCCACATTTCTTGACAAGTGATGGACAGCTCCTGAAACTGAAAGCAATAGGTTTCTAGTCCTAGGGGTATTGCCTTCAAATATGTCTATGTTCTCAGGGTAGATCAGTTTTCCCTGCTGCAGGCATCCTGCTGAGAGGTGAGGTCCCAAGCAAAACACAGGAATCTGACTGCAAGTCTTTGAGGTGGCAGGAGCCAAGGGAGGTTCAAAGACAAGGCTGGCTGGTGGGCAGCACCTCTGAGTACTGCTGAGGTTAGAGGTTAGTAAAGCAGGAGCCACTGGCCAATAAAACAGTGTTTGGAGAGCCCACCCTATAGATAAATTGGGGATCTGTTTACACCTTTCCCAGCTTTCTGAGTTACACACACTGATGCTTCCCACTGTGATCTTGTCCTGTGTCCACCAGCATCTCCCTTCCTTGGCAGCTGCCCTGCTCTCTGCTGGCTGGCTTTATAACATAGCTAAAGGATGCTTGGAAACTTTTAATCAGCATCAGCATCAAAAATAAATAAATAAAAGCACAACTGCTTTTATTTGTGTCAACTGCTGCAATAAGATCTGGCTTGTTTGAGACTTCCCATGACTGCTGTACTAATGCTGGGAGAATAGAAGCTTAAATTCCCTTGATTAGAGAAGCTAAACACAAAGCAAGCCCAGTGCCAATCACACACATGAAAGGATAGCTTTTTGAAGGACGAAAAAAAAATCTAGGTAAGGTTACCACCATATTATAGCTGTCAAAAATCAGCACATACCTCAATTTCAGAGCTTAAGCTCTATACCAGGAAGAACTTGCCCTTTTTGATGAAGGCATGTTTTGCTCAGTTTCCTGTAAGCTATACAGCTCTGTTTTATATAAGCACAAACATAATAGATATACCCCCATACACACAGTTCTCAACATTGGACAACTTTAACCACAGACATAACTGCCAGCGTTGCTTGAATACAAATACATCCTACTGACTTCTCTGAGGATAAAAGCTGAAGGACTGGCAGTCATGAGGTTTTTTTCCATATCTACTGGAAAAATTCCATTTAGGACACGGTGCTGCTTTCTTCCTCCACATCTTAAAAATAACTGATCTTAGCTTGAGCTATATAAAAATACCTCATCGTTCATGGCTCAAACTGCACATGGCTGTATGTCTATCTGATGAAATGAGGAAGGTGAATATTAACTGCAGGTTGTGATAATACTATGTGGTAGTTGCACCACAATGAAACAGGATTGAAAACAAATTTACATGGAAAAAATAATTGAAAGACATCAACAAGAGTTATTGATTTCTTCTTGGTAAACATCTGGAATAGCATGAATTCTTTACTGTATAAAGCCAAACTTCTAGCCATGATTCCCTACTCCAACATTGGCACTCTGGAATATGCACACCCTCTACAATCCTTCTGCCCATAGCATCTCTACAGAATTAAGTCACCAGAATTCAATGACAACTAATGCCAGCTGCCTTTTTAGTTTCTAAAGAGCATTCAAAATTGTTGCTAAAGGAAAAAAAAAAGGGAAAAGGAAGAAGCCAAACCTCAGACACAAATTACAGTATTTGAAAGCTAAGGGACACTACAGTATATTTCTAAAACAGCCCATTATTCAGTTTGCAAAAAAGACGCATAATTTTCCTACCTCCAGGCATCTAAGAAACTATTCAATATATCTGCATAATTTACAGACAAAGATTAAAGGAAAAACTGTTTGAAAATTATCTGGCAGCAAATTGTTTCTACAGAACATGTAAGACCTTTCTAATTTAAAAGCCAGATGTTCCTACTGTATTGTAAGATACATTTGATACAGTCATCAAAACAGGACCTAGATTCCTAAATTCCATTATTAATATTATGATTTGACCTTATACAAGTTATCTACATATCTATCTACTCATCAGTAAAACGGATAAAAGACCAAGGTGTATTTACTACTCTATTTAATATACTCACATGCAAATTACTACAGCAGTGCAGTGTATTTATGCTATATAGATAAATGTTAAAGTTGCAATACTTTCAATAATTAAAGGGGGTAAACAAAGCAAGCAGCTTTGATAGGAATGTGGTACAGACTATACAGCAGCAGAGGGAAAGCCCACAGTAACAAAGAAAGAGAAACACCAGGAGATATGCTTGATCATCCATTTGTCTGCAGCTAACTGCTTCATGTGCATGACAGAATATTTTCAAATATTCTTTCTAAAAGTACATGCCTTTCCAATTTCTGGATCATCTGGTTTATCTGTAGTCTATTCAAGTTGTATATAGCAATCTGCTAAGGGTATCCAAAAATCCACTGTGCAACATGATACAGACTCTTAAAGCACAGATTCTTAAAATCTAATCTGAAAGCAAAATAAAATTGTCTTAGATTAGCATAATTTTCCTCTTACAGTTAAGTTTAACCTTTTACTGTTTAGAGGCTGCCAATGTAGATAAAAAAGCAGCCCAAATGTATCCTATAAAAATTATACACAGAGGTGCTGATTGGTCTCAAATTTCAGAGCTCTTTCTCAGAGATGCCACGAAGACAGTTTTCTTCATTCTGAAAAACAACAAGGCAGGACAGGCAAGAAGAAAAAAAATCTAGGATAAGGATACTCTCTGCAACAACTGAAGGGAGAGGGGAGCAATGAAAGTCTCATATATAAATGCCAAGGATTCTACAACTCCCATGGTGATCCTGGCAGTAAGCCAGGAAAAAGTTTTTTTCTTTCCTTTGCTGTTTGCAGCAACAAATCTTTCCTCTGGGGGAGGGGTGAGAGGGCTGGAACTAACTTCACTGCATCTGATAAGATGGCAAATTGTCCAGGCCTGACATTTATGGGGGACCCAGAGCTTCAGTGAAGCACTCTGGGAGGATTAAAGCAGGGTTAGGCTCTGCAGTCGCACTCCTTAAAACGCTACAAATGGCAGACAGATGAAAGTTTTCTTAAATTTGATAATGATGATTCTACAGAACCCAGAGACAGAAGCTGTCCCCTGTCAGGGAAAGAACTGCAGCTGTACATTTAATATTCTCATTAAAAGGACTTGTAAAAGCCTAAGTATGCTCAAAGAGCATCTAGTGTCCAGATATTGAAATGAATTTCTGTTTAATTGCTTAACAAGAACTAAATCCCATCTCTTTCATGTAAGCTGCACCACCCACAGGAAAACTCCACCACCCATTTGCTTTAACTCTATCCAAGACCATTTCACTGCAAGAATGGGATGTTTCACACGCTGGCAGTGATTGCCTGGAGCCAGCAGAAAGGCTCATATAGCTGTCAGCAAGCTGATAAGAGTTGAAATTACTCTACAGAGCCCTCTTTAAAGAAGAGCCAAAGAAGCACATTAAATGAAAGGGAGGAGGGTCAGAAAAGCCAGCCACTCATGTTGTTTTAACGTGGCACTAAAACAAGTCATTGATTTATGCTTGTGTCTTCAGCTCTGTTTGACCTGGAGTCTGAACTTCTCCTCAGTTCAGGGCTGAGGCACATGGGATGTACCCAAGAAAAACCACAACAGCTTGTCCAGGTATTCCAACTGTGGGAACAAACTACATGTTTTCTATCCACAATTTTTTACCCTAAATTTACATCCTGTTTTAGCCTTTAGTTGTCCACTCAGGCTAAAAAACACAAGAGGTTGTGATTATCTAATACTTTTAATTAATGAAAAGCAAGAATAGTACATGGCCACTATTTGAGAGGGTACCTTGTGGGGCTTCAGGAAAGTGAATAACACATTAATCCAAAGAAGGAAACTATACATCACTTTCAATAGTCTCCCACTAAAGTGTTTGGCAGACAGTGAAGTCAAGATGCATTTTAAAAACCACTGATTATCTGACAACGTTATTACACAAGGCAATATAATACTAAAGTCTTTTGTAAACATGAATCCTGAAGCTGCCAGGTCTGACCAAATGGCCTTCTGTTCCCATATTCTCCCTCTGACAGTGCTCCACAGCAGGTACCTTAGGAACCCCCTCCCACAGACACAGCAGGCATAAGCCACCACTTCCTCAAAGTACTCTCCATCTTCCAGAAGTCTGCAGTACAGGAACTTTTAAGCCAGAGGGTATATCTTTGCATTCATCTCTGACAGATTTTCCTTCTCTGGATTTCTTCATTCTGCCTTTTATGTCAATAAAACCCCTTCACTCACACAAAATTATGAAGCAGTGATTCTCACAGGCTACCTCTTAGTTCTGTGAGGTCATCTCCTTTTTTTTTAGACCAGATTCCAAATAATAAAAATACGGTGGGACATCAAATGAAATTGTATCCAACATGTACAGTCACATCCATTCACTTTTTCATTATCTTCTTATTTTTTAGTTCTGTATTATATTCCTGCTTCATCATCACCAATCATTCATTTACAAGATGAAGAGTGTTACACTATTTCATCAGTCTTCTCTTGAAACTTTTGATCACATTTTTTCTATCACATAATTTTCAAGATGGGAGAACCATAACTACACACTGTATTAATGGTGCAGACATACAACAGATTTACATTGTGGCATAGTATTTTCTATCTTGTTCTCTATCTCTTTTTTAAAAATTCTTTGTATTTTTTTAACATAACTGACTATGGAATTTATACTTTCACATAACTATTTATTACAGCTCTTAAGAATTCTTTTCCAAGTGATTGCAGCTAGTTGAGAGGCCAAAATTGCATATATACCCCTTTGTATACTGAATTTAATTTATCACTTTATCATTTGGCCATTTTGTACCTGAATTTCTGTGGCTTAAGNAGTTCCAAATAAAACCTTTCCCAAAGCAGATAATTCATAATGGATAAATGCAAGTGGTTTTCTATGACTGTTAGCTCAAGCTGCAAAGTTTCTCTTAAAAGGCCATGTTATTCTAGGGTGCTTAACTCTTACACAGGTGCCTAGCTTCAGGGAATTTCTTATCTCCAACCTCTCCACTTCTCTGTAAGCTTGGTTGAAATTGGGCACTAACAGAAAGCAGAAGAGAAATCAGCATGCACGTTGTATGTGATCATAGACATTTCCCTAGAAAACCAGGATGAAAAGAATTCCACACTTAAAAACACCAGCTCATCATCCTTGTGCCATCAGAGCACACAGTGTCATCCAGTCTTCCAGAACAGATATGAATTCAGAAGTTTTATTCCTGGGAGATTGGGAGTGTTACAAAGTCAAAAAAGAACAGGCACATGAAGCCACCTTTTGAAAATAAACTCCTTACCTAAAATCTCTTCAGGGAGAAAGAATACCTAAATAAACAGAAGAATAAGTCTTCTATTCCCACTATATAGTATTTCTGTACTCTGATTCTTTGCCTTAATGAGTCTATCCATGCTAAAAGAGTTCTAACTATGTTGGTACTAAGTGAAGAAAAATACTTACAGGATGCCTGTATATTCATAAAGACAGATTCACCTCACAAAAATAGGGTGAAAAAAGCACAGTGGCTGAGATATAAGCGAAGGAAAACTTTCACACTAGTTAAAGACATTTATGTATCAACTACAGTGCTGAAACATGTTTTCAGAGACTAGCAGGCTTCCAGAGCAAAACCTTAAAAAAAAACCAAAAAAACCAAAACCTGTTGCAAGGGAAACTATACAAGGCATGAGACAATGTGATAGCAGCAAAGTTTTGTTTTGCTTTTTTTCCTTTATCTTTTTCACTCTGCAGGACAAAATTTCAAATTTTACTCTCTATCATACAGGCCCATTACATCTACTTCCTCCCCTCCACTTCCAGAACTTTGCTATTACCTGGATGCTGGTTAGAGGTGCAGATAAAATGAAAGCATAGGATGCAGCATCAGGTCTGTGCAGCTAAGCTGCTTATCAACTTGCCTCTGGGCACTTCTGCCAGTGTTTCAGACTCCATATGGAACTATTTGTGAGAGAGGGATGATTCAAGAAAGCTTCAAAGAAAATGAGAATGACAACATTACTGTAGAAAACAGATAGGACAGCAATCCCAGAGATACATAAGTTTCATCCAGAGTGCTATTAATTTTAGCAGCTCAATCAGCAGAGGCTTGTTTTGATGGTCAAAATGTTGCAGTTTGTAAGAGCTATTATTATTATATTTATTAATTATTATTATCTGCAAGAATCTGGTTTTCAGGGACATAGGCTGTACCTGCAGTATTGAAAATATGTAATAATTTTTTACAACTGTGTAGACTAGGCTACAAGCAGAGAAACTATTCCCTTTTGTGAGGACAGACAGGAAACTGGACTGGGAATTGTTGAGAGCAAACCGTTCTGCAAGTTTGAACAATAAAAATGTAAGTTAATATAGCTGATCTCCAGAGATCTCAGTGCAATCAGGTATGATGTAGGACAGAATTAATTTTGATTTCCCACACTCAAGCTCTGCTCAAACCAATGAATTTCTTTCCCAGTTTATACTATGTACTGTCTGATAAAAAAACTGATCAAAATAAAACTGTGTTGTAGGAAATCACAGCTCAGGTCATACCAGCCACAGATCCTAGCAGATGATGTCTCCAAAAACTCCTGTAAACTCCTGTATTTTATCCTCTTCATGACAGTGTTATGTGATGTCCATGATAGGTGTACAAACTGGAAGAAAATACTTGCAAATATGAGTTCTTATATAATTTACATGTAATGACTTCTCTCTAAGAGACTTCCTCTCTTACCCAGCTGATGTACAGCTAGAAGTATCTCCAGAAACAAAGAAAAAAAATATGCATAGAGAAAATTTTACTCATTAAAAGTAGACAACCGACTTCAACTTGAAAAAAATTATATACAGGTATATGCAGGTGCATGCTTGTATGTTTATGTCTATATTTTAACCTTGATGTATGATCTCCAGACAATCTCCTGTGATAAAATACTGCAAAAAAGTACAAAGTAATCAACAAAGAAAACTGGCAAGCTAACATTTACAGTAATATTTGTTTAAATTTTGATGTCTTCCAAATAAGGATAAGAAATATATCATAAGACAACCACCAAAATCAATGTAGTTGGACAGCAAGGCTCCAATCCCACAAAGGTTATCAGGCCCAAAAAGTCTGTCAGGTATGATAAATGCATGCTTCAGCCACAAGAGACTCAGAGCAAGGATTTGTTCTATTTGCCTAGAAAATTATGATCTCAACCATACATGTCAGGTTACTGGTAGTCCACACAGTATCAGTCATTAAGTACTTTTCACCATACTAGACAGCTAGGACACAGAACACCTATCAGCAAGGGAATTTCAGAGACACTTACACAGGGATTTTGCCTTGTAAATAAGGCTGACAGGACATGAAATGTATGAATAACATGTTTAAGCATCCTCAATACACAAATAGAAATAAATTCACAAAGATGAAAGACAGACTTTGTGATTTCATCCCGTTGTTTTCACTATCAAAACACACAATAAAAGCAACAAGATGTGAGAAGAAGCTTTAGAAAAACACATCACACTTTCAGTCAATAGAATCACATTTTCCAATGATGTTCAGTGGTGTTTTGAACCCAGTGAGAATGACTATAGCAAACCATGTATAATCCAACAAAATTCACTCTGAACAGAGACTATGTATTATGACCACTAAAATATAATCTATTTTAAGTTATAGAGTTACAGGCAATATAGAGAATGTATATATCATCCAGATTAAGGGAGTTATTGTTGGTTTGTTTTGCTTAAATATTTAGGGGGTTTGCTCCTTTGTCTTTATTTTGTTGGCTTTTTTTTTACGGATTTCATACTTTATGGATTTTTACGGATTTCATACTTTAATGCCTGATTTCATATTTTAGTGTTTAAGGTGCCCATAATGTCATGTGTATTGTCCATAGCTGGAGAACATTATCCTGAAATTATTATTTTACATTATCAGTGAAATAGTCAACAAGAAAGTTATTGCACACTTTGACAGACTACTAATATCAGTTTTAAAGCCTTATTAGGCAAAAATCCCTAGTGTTGACATCTCTAAAACAAAAATCCTATCTCTAGGAGTTGCAACACCAAGGTTACTTTCTCACCTCCTGGTTTTGGTGGCACATTGGTGCTGCCAGCAGGTCCCATCAAAATGGTTCATTTGTGTGAAGGCACTAAAGAGAAAGGAGACCCCTGATGGCTGCTGTGGTATTTGCAGACTCAGAACAGAATGAAGTGAAGCTGGCAACAGAATTCAGGTGTGAAAGATATTTACATCTAAATTTGAGAGTTTATTTTCTCCCCATATATCAGTATTCATATAGACTGTGCAGCTTTCAGCACTGCCTAAGTAGAAATAACTACAGTGTTGTAGGTTACATTCTAAAAAAATGTCTTGGGTCACTTTTTACAAGGACCACGCAAAGGACCACTTTGTCACTAAGGTTGTGTAAGGGAATTCCAGACACATGGCTTCACAATTCTTACAGAAATTTGACTACAAAAATTCCATGCATCTTGAAAAGTCACTTGAAATCAGGTAGTTAACTTTTTCCTTAAATACCTAGCTCTTACTCCCTCTATGATTTTCCTGATGAGGAATTGAGGCAGTGATAAGAGTACCATCTTACCTTATAACAACATATGCTCAGGTACAATCAGATGTCAAGGATGAAGTATCCTACATGTAAGTGTAAGACATGTTAATATCCTCTTTGCTGGCCTGAGAGTTCATGGTCTCAGCTCTTGCAGTCATCAAATAAGAAAAATCCCTCTCTCAGAGGAATTGTCAATGTAGATAAAATATTTAAAACATTTTGGACTTAATGCTCCTCTCACTTTTAAAGTGACTAAAATTTTTCTACAAACCAAAACTTCCTTTGAAATAAACAGACTCTTGAATTTCTTTACTACAACTTAAGCACCATATAGAAAAACAAAACAAATATATGCCGTGACCTCATCAGAAACATCCTAATAGATGTCAGTAGGCAGCACATTCAGGGAGAGCTTCCACCCCACTGAAAAGTGATGGCAAATGCAGATGTTTAAAGAAAGATGTTTAAAGAAAGAACAGGGTCAAATAATAAAAATATTAACACAAGAGTACAGTGGATGCTTCTGCATGCCAACAGCTTTCAGAGCAAGGCAGGTGTATGAACCTACACTCCAACTGTAAAGCAAGGAAAATAATTTTAACATGATACATTGCTTTACCTGTCTTTGCATCTCTTCAATCTGTCGCTGGGGGATACTTTGCAGAATACTGTACATTTCAGGCATCTTCTCTTCAGGGATGACAACAGAGGCCCTATAAGCAAAAAAAAGAAAACATATGGCAAGGTGAGAAGAAAGAAATTCTACATTGAAAGAAGTTTTCCAAAAGAAGTTTTCATTAAAAGACTGCTTTTCCAACCCAGAATCTTGTCCTATTTTAATAAGACATATTCAAAAGACATTAGCAAAAAGAAGCAGTCTTCTTTCAGTGTAACAAAATACTGCACAGCAGTTCCTTCCCAACACCTGCCAGTCTGCCCACAGATAATGCCACCAAAGTCTGTAGACTGATCTGTCCAACAATCAAATAACTATGGAAGGGACAGAGATTCAGAAATCCTGAATTCTCATCTCTGAGTTGCCACTGACTTGCTGTCAGCAGAGATTTTTGGAATAATCAAACAGTAATAGCATATACAATGTCACACATAGAACAAGTATTTTTTGTACATATTATCCCTATCACAAGATCACGTAACTGGGCATAGTGCATAGAAAAATAATCTGAACTCCTAACAGTGTACTCAGTCACAAAGTAATGATATCTTTCCATCTCAGATAAACTTGAGAATCATGGTGCAATACAGAGAATTAGCATTTCTGTGATGCAATATTTAGTATATATTTTCCTTTAAAGAGCCTGAATGGAGACCAGTCTTCATTGAATTCAAGCACAAGATTATACAGCAAATCTGTTTTAGAAGAAAAAATGACTGGCTACAGGATAATCAAATGCTCTGTCATATCAGACTCGTTTATTTTCCTCTCCTATTTTTGATACATAATAGATCAAGGGCAAAGATAGTGAGCATCTTACTCTGTATTTCACTTCCTGTATCCCACAGTACACTCAATTTATCACAAAGATTTGATTCAAATCACTGAGGCAGTGAAGAATCTCAGGCAGTGGTTCAGTGTACAGCAGTGAGGGTACAGACCTCTTCCAGTCCAGAACCTCAGAGAAAGGTAAAATGTAGGAGTCAGCAATGATGACTGGGACACAGCCAGCCTGAAGAACATCACTCAGCACAGCCTGTCCCAGGCGGGCTCCACGTAGAACAACACAGAACGTAGACTCCTGTCAATAAATGGCATCCAACACACAGATGAGGAAAAAAAGGAAATGTTATATCTGCATTGTCTGTGTCTGTGTATGTATATTATTTTCCTGCCCTTCCCTTCATTAAAAAAAACAAAACAACAAGTCAAAAGGAAAACCAAGTTGCTCTGTGCAATCAATATACTCTGAATTATCAGCGAATTCAAAATAATTTTACAATTTTATCTTCCAGAGGCTAGGAATGAGAAATGGGCTGGTAGGACAATTCTGTGCTTTATTTTAATGGCCAAACTTTAGAATTCAGTTGAGAAAACTCAATGAGAAAAATAAGTTTAAAACATTTCAAAGGCTTGGCACAACAAGAGGAGCAACAATTAAAATAAACTTATTTGAGTATAAACTGCATGGAGCCAATTTAATTTTCTTCTGTTATAAGACAGTGCAGCTCTATGGATAGCAGGGAAGTAACAGATTTCGTATCTCAAGTCATCTGACATGTTTGGCAGCATTTTCACAGGCAAATTAAGAAATCAGGGGCTAGATAAAGCCCTCATGGGCTTTGCAGTTACATAAATTACAATTACAAGACTCCAAGTATAAAGTAGTTAGCAGTGGCTCACAAATAAAACAGTGATGGACCAAGTAATCTTTCTTAAGTGCAACAGCATTCAATGTGTCCCTTAAGTTAACTGAGTAGCAGAATTAAGACCATATTTATTAGATCTGACAATACCTATGATTTTGTAGGATTAGCAGGTATAATGGATACCAGGATTAGTCTTTGACATCATATGCATAAATCAACTAAGAAATACTGATACATATAGAATTCAACACGTAGAGAAAAATAGCAAATTGCACAAATATATAGCATGAAGTAACTGGCTAAGATTTGCACTTTGCAGAAGAGGACAATTCCTACAAAAGAATTGGCAAAGAAAGGGTATTCATGTGACAGCAATGTTGTATTGTTGAAAAAACAAACCACTCCACCCACAGGTAATATTACAGTCCAAAAGGACATACAATTTAAGAAATCTGAAGGATTCACTCACTCTTCACAGTAATAAAAGACCTCAGACAGAGCAGAGTTCAGTCTTGGGCACTGCACATCCAGTGGTAAGTAAAGGATTATTGCTTACCTTGAAAGTATGATCTACAAGAAAAGATTGATTCTATCAATGCTACTTATTCAGAAGGAATGAGGGCAGGAGGAAGGGAGCTTCAAAGATAAAAAAGTTGTCACAGAAAAGAGTATAATCCATTTACTCATGTCCACAACACACAAGACAAAATGCCATGAGTTTAACCTGCAGCAGAGAAGACTTCTTGACTATGTTGCTCTCACCCTGTATTTAGGGACTTTGGTTCTCCCTGCCACTGAGGAACTTGCTACAGATTCAGAATCTCAAAATAAATGCTAGTAGAGTTCAGCTACACAACAGGGAAAACCCCAAGTCAGTATTATCCCTAAGTTTAAGAAAGAAAAATTATAAAGTTGATACAGGGATTCCCACAGATAAGAAAACATTTTTCTAGCTTGTGTTCCGTGGCCTGAAGAAAAGGAGCCAGAATGCTCAGCAGGGCAGCAAAACATCAAGATGGAACTAGGAAATACAAGGGGTTTTGCTGGCTCTTCACTTGTTTCTTGATGCAATCATAAGACCTGTAGTCATACCCATAGAGTACTAAGAGCCTTGAAAATCTCATCCAAGAGAAGACTGCAAACAGGAAGCATTAACAACCCAGAAGTCCAAGAGTCTGTCTAGTAAGACATCTGTAAAGGCAGTGCTGGAAAGGATGAACTGTGATCCAAGTCCCCCTTCCCCCACTCTTAGACAGGAAGAGAAGGAAAAGAAGGGTGTGAGGAATGGAAGGAGCTGAGAGAATGAACACACATTTTAACCATTGACTCACTAGATCACACAGCAGCAGGTGGAAGAGACTATAAGATCTGGGAGAGACAAAAAGGGAAAGAAAAAAAAAAGCCCAGATGTGGACACACATGCTCATCTGCCCAGATAACCATTTTTCCTGTCTAGACAAAGGTTACTATAAATACATCTCCTCACATCACCACTGTTATCAGCCAGACATTCCAAAGGGAAATGCAGGGGAAAGTATTTTAACAATCTCGGCATGTGCCAGCTCTCTTCTGAGTTATAAAATCATATATAGCAAGATAAAGATACAGATTCCCTGACTTGCTATCCTTTAGCAATTCAGTCTGTATTTAAAGAAATAAAGCAAACAAGTTTTTTTTTATTCAAAGATTAGGACTCACGGTGACCCTTTCCTCCCTCTCCTCCTCCTCCACATGGAATTTTAAACATATTTCCTACGAAACATAACAGGAGGGATGGAAACTTTGCCTTTCCTCAGCTTGTTTGTTATTTTACCATCATTTGCTGAAGTTCAAAGACAAGATTATATGCTGGTGGCCACAGACAGAGCACAGTGGCCTGTGGCATAACTCACTTCACCACACTGCATGCCAAAGCACCTCTGTTAGTGAATTGCCAAGAGACACAGGGGCCTGAGAACACTATCTAGTTTTATCTTCACTGACACATCAAAAGGCCTCTGGAAGTTGGGCCAAGGCCATGAAACACATTTCACCTAGATGTTTTCATAGCTGCATGCTGACAAACCTTCTAGCTCAGTCTGTCATATCTACACAGATAGTTTTGTACAATTTAACTACTAAGCTGCATGCAAAAAATATAATCTGAGTAACTCTACTTAATTGTAACACTCTTGCTGTTTAAAGTTCATTTTAATATTCTATCCAATTGACAAAGCCATCTTCAGCTCTGAGCTTCATCTAGTAAGTCCTGGACTGTCATATCTGAGAAATTAATTCCAAACTCATGCCTACTGGAAGCCCTTTTGCCAGCTGTTTCAGAAGGTGTAGATTCCAATGCTCCTCTCCAGTTTTGAAGTGAGCAACTTTATCTGCCTCCAAAAGTTTTTCCTCCCGTTCCTCCATTTTAGCATCCCATTGCTGCTGGATTTGGCAGTATCTTTTGTGTATTTTAAGTTTACATGACACTGTCTTGTGTTACTAAACCACCATGAACAGTCTCATATAAGCATAGTCTTCATATAAGTTTGAGTACATAGTTTTTGGCCCTCTTAAAAATAAGGAAAAAGTTAGGATATAATACTCAAGCTAACATAACAAATTATGCAGTTTTAAAACATATCCAGAACATTAACTAAATACAAGGAAGTACCCTACCACTGCTAAACAGGAACAGAATCACAGCTAGGACACACAGGCTGGGAAGAGAAGCCTGCAGGAGAGGGAGCCTTACCTGAAGCACTTGAGGATAATCAAAGACTTGACCCTTGTAGCAGCGTTTGCGAGCAGCAGGGGCCCCGTCTGACAGGTTTGTACATTTGTCCAGGATCAGCACTGACTCCCCATTGTCAGCCTGAAGCGCCTCCAGCTCCAGGCGGTATTCTGGGTGCAGAGCCATTTGAGACGACAGAATGAAATACCTGCGAGGGCTGAACAAACACAGCCAGGTCACCTGACAGCACTGCAAGTTTACTTCCAAGATGCTCAAGAACATATCTCCTTCCATTCTGGAAAAGCAGAGCAAGATGAACTAAATGTGGACATGCTGCCAAGACCATATTTTCAGACAACTCTGGAAAGGGTAATGATGAAATATAATTAAGTCTGGGATAGTAAGTGGCTCAACATTATTTTCAATTCTGAATAAATGTGTACTTTGTAAGAGTGCTTATTACATTAGAATAGGCACTTGCATTATAACTTCTATTATAAACTTAAATAAACATTATTTAGCTGCATTTTAAATCAGCCTGTTACTGATGCCAGGATTGTTTGTACTTTTGTTTGGTGTTTGTGTACTAAAACAAAGTAGAAAGGACACTGAGTGCTTCTAGTTTCTCCTCCCATATATGTTCTCATGAATTTTAATTGAAAAAAGATGCTGAACTGACAACTCAGTATTTAATATTTAGCTTATTTAGTCTTGATATGGTGACAGCAGCAATAGAACAAGCTCATCTTTTTTAACTGTGATTCAGTTCTGTCCCTTGGGGCAATATAGAGGCAATATTTCCAAGGAAAAGCTGAAGGTCCATATGGTGTATGTTATCTCATACACTCTCAACTCCTACCATGCTCCAAAACCATGAATATTCAAAATGTGCTGAACATTTTAATACTGATGTGTTTAAAAATTACTAATTACACTGGAGGTAAACCATACAGGAACACAAGCTCAAATTAGGTGCTTGCTGCTTAAAAAAGTTATACTAATACTGGAAAATAGTATGTCATATAATTGTTATACTGATCTACTTGGGTTTCCTTTTAAAACAGGTCAGCTAAAGTCAGACTGCTCCAACCACTCCCCAGTGAAAGGAACACACATAGTGAGTGAGTGCCCTCATGCTGCCAAAAGAACACAGGAAGCGTGAGGCTGTACTTAGGATTCCAGTTCTACTCCACGTGATGCTATCTTTAATTTACAGCTCTGAAAACACACAAACACACACACTTTATAAAGTCAGACCTCTCCTGCTGCTCTTCTCACCTCTTCTACCCATTTTCATGCTGGTCACTTCAGTTGCTCCAATTAACAGATGCATAGTATTTTTTTTAAACATTCTTTCTCACAAGTCTCCAGCTGCTACCAACTTGCTACCAGCAGAAGTGGATTTTAAGCAATCCAATTAAAAAGGCAAGAAAATCAAACTCCCTCAGTTCAGCTCTGTAAGATGCCTTAAAAAGGAAATAATGATACAGATAAGTGATAATAAATGGATATAACCAGCTAAAAAATAAGTAGGTTTATTTGTGTATATGTTTAAAAGCAAAATTTGCCTTGAAACTGTCATCACTCTATGACACTCAAAATCTAGCTTATCAAACATTGCTACAGAAGAAAGAACATGCCATCTCCCAAGAAATAACACACTAATGTAATGTGATGAAAAGGTTTATCCCAAACAAGCCTGGATTCTGAGCAGCGTCCTCCTCCCACCCCTCCTGCAAGAAGCAGTCGAGGCTGGGAACCCGTCTCACTAGGAACGCTGACTGGCCACTGGATGGCACTCCGGACACCAGGCTGCCCAACACACACAAAAAAAAAAAGCAGTTTTGAGAAATGAAATCTCCAACATCTTTACTGAACACAAGACCTACTTCTCTTACTCGATCCAAAATCAGACACAGAGTTTATCTGACTATATGGACATGAACACTATGACTGCTTCTCTCTTTACAATTGATTCTATACATGCCATAGCTACCATCACATTCACGCTCTTCAGACAGAAACACAAAGCATGCTTTCACTCTGTGGCACAATGTAGAAACATTTGAGACCTACAAACAATCAATTGGGATGCAACCAGATGCCACTCGCTGGCCTGGTCCAAGGGCATCACAGGCAGGGACACACAGGGTGTGAGCAAAGAAAACCACTGCTGCACAAGTTTGTCCTAACTGACTGCATTATTGTACTTGGAGCAGCCAAGAGCAACAGCAAGAGCACTGCCCTTACCAGAAAAGACAACTGAACCCAAAGACTGATAACTTTTGTGTCCAACAGAGGCTGCACCATTTCAATCAGTTTTCAATTCTGAAAATTCATATTCTCTACAGAACGCTGTAAGAAGAAAAGGACCTAAAGTTTCTACATTTGTAAACTCGATCTTCACAATGAGCAGACAGATCATTGATCCCCATTGCTTCTGTCTGCCCATCTTTTAAACCATAACAGGGGTAAGACCTTGTTACAGTGAAACTTTTTCAGCTGTGTAATTAGAAGATTTATGAAATATAAAAGGAACAGCCTTCCATAACCAGTTAAAACATGTCTTCCAGACTTCTACCTCCTCTTGTTCTGAAGACATGAACAAATTAAAGAAGCCACCATTGACAGGGTAATTAATTTCAATGGCTAATTACATGCTCTGAGAAAATCAGTGCTTTATTTCCCAACTGTCTTGCTTTACTTCCAGCTACAAGGTTAAGGGAGGGGAGGGTTGTGTAGTTTGTGTTTATGTCTTACTCCTTTACTTTAAAAAAAAAAAACAAATAAAATCAGTATTCTAAGCTCTGGATGTATGTATTCCCATAATCATACATACAAGTTTTCATCCTTCTTTTTCATGAGCTTAATGACAGGTCAGGTGGAAATGGTGGGTGTTACATCAGGCTGGTGACCTGTCACAGTGGGGCTGCTCAGGGCTCCAGCTTAGGGCCTGAGCTCTTCCACGTCTTCATAAACAACTTGGACACAGGACTGCAAGGGATACCAAGTAAATTTGTCAACAACAAAAAATTGGGAGGAACTGTTGGCTCCCTTGAAGGCAGAGAAGCCCTGCAGACAGACCTCAACAAACCAAAGGGCTGAACAAGTGCCAACGGTAAGAAGTTTAACAAAGACAAGTGCCAGGCTGTACCTGGGACAGACTGAACCTGGATGCATGGACAGACCGGGAAATGGGATGCTGGAGAGCAGCCCTGTGGAAAGAGACCTGGGGGTCCTGGTCAATGGCAAGCTGAATATGAGTCAGCAGTGCCCTGGCAGCCAGGAGGGCCAGCTGTGTCCTGGGGTGCATCAGGCAGCTGGGCAAAGGAGGAGATACTCCCACTCTGAGTCCTCTGCACAGTTCTGGGCACCACAATATAAGAAAAGTATAAAGCTATTAAGAGGGAGCAGTTAGCAATTGAACCAAGACCATTAGCACTGGAACCATCAGCATTGGAAGCATCATCTATTTTAATAGCAAGAGCTGTTAAAAACAACTCTTACAAAATTGGCCAAGCTCACCATAAAGTTAGTAGCTATATTTATTTTTCATAATCATCAATATGAAATATGATAATGAATATATTTTGCCCAGTTCATGGGAATTACTTTACCCTGGTCCTCTTTCTGGCAGATCTACTTCTCCTGACAATGGGCTGTAAACAGGAATGCTGACATCGTAGCCTTGCCGGTAAGTCCAAGTGGAGATGCCTCCACCAGCCAAGAGAGCTCTGGAAAATAAAAGAGAGGAAGTTTAAACTGAGAATGTATAACATTCAAACTCCAGCAATTCAGTGCTTGTCATTACCAGAAGGCACACGCTCTGAGGTAAGCTTTTCCCTCAGCATTTGTCAATGGCATGTTTTCACGCTGGTTTTAGGTTGACTTTAGTTTTTGTGATCTTGGTTTACTGCTAAATTTGATCTAGTCACCAACAGAGTGATGAAAATTGTGTATGATCTCTGAGGAATGGACCATTTCTGCATTAATACAGGGAAATCTAATATATTGCTGTCACTGTTGCAATTTGCAAACTTACGTATCCTAAGACAACTTTAATCTGAAGAAATACATTCTGAATTATTTATACTGTTAAGATATTCCCTGATGCCTGTACTAAAACTGGGTATAGCACAACTTTCAAAGTGTTCAAGACAAGCTGTATTTCAGGTACAAATCACAGGACAGTAACAGTATTCTAGCATCTTACTGTGACTTTGGACTTCTCAGGATGGAAAATAAAATGAAATTATTTGCAACTGTATTTTCAAAGTTATCATACTAATAAAATTTATTTCATTTTTATATTACACAAAAATTCTATAAACAGAAAACATGAAAACAAGAAATCTGTATGTCATGACACTAAGTTCCAACAGCAGAGGTTGCTTGTAACACTATATGCTAGAGAGCATGGAAATAATCAAGGACTGATAAATTAAAATGCAATTCAACCTTCCAAGAGGATGACCTGCATTGTGCCTTTTCCTAGATGGGACAACCTTTTGCCACACAGAAGTACTTTAAGAAGCAGAAGAGAACAATGTGTATAAAAGAAAGCAGTATATCATATAGAATTCCAGAAAAACAAAAGTTTGCTACTATCTCCTATCACAAATTAAGCCTCTTTGAAATATGCTAGTAGAGAACAACAGTTTTTCCATTGCCATTTCATGTCCAGTGACCAGGCGGCATTAGGAACACATCATCCTAATTCCAAAGGAGGGTCAGATTCAGCTTCTTTTTGAGACTTCTCAAAGAGCTGATCAAACTTTCAGTTCTTTGTCACTCAACAGGAGGGTGTGCTATACTTTTAGCTGCTTCTGGGATACTGGTTCTGCTTAAGGTACCATATTTCTCCATTCCAGTTTGTCTCCTTCTCTGTGGAAAGGAGCAGGACATGAATATATTACTAGACAAGGCAGTAAAGAAAGGATCTTGAGCAGCTGTACCCACTGTTGCAGCCATGATTACAGTGAGAAGCCTTACTGTCACAGTTCAAATCAGAGCAGGCACAGGTCTCATCAGTAATCAGAACACACACAGGAACAGAAAGTCAACACGAGACTGGAAGAGGCACCAATAATCCATTAGCTAATATTCTTTTCAGATATCACTGAATGAAATCCTTGATAAGGTGTTTGGAGAAGCAGTTTTTCACATATGTTAGACAACAGATTACCATGATACCGAATTATCACCCAAGATTTTTCCCATCAGAACAAGACACTCAGGATGAACACCAGTATATTGTGCCTGCTCTAATCCCCATCAGGTGCCCCACAGGATACTTCACTTCCTGCTCTGACCTGCAGCACAATTGCTCAGTGTTCAAACCATGATCACACTTTGCAATAAATGTGACTCTTCATTCAGAACATAAACTATGATAGGAACAAAAAATCAACTTGAGAACCAGATGATAAATTAAGTACATGCTGAGTTTACAATTCATGTTCCACATAATTTCTGATTCCTTTCCAATGTCCCCATCCCTCTGCTTTTGGTGACATGTACAACACTGCTATGACTATGTCTCACAGTTGAAGCTGCATATTCTATGTCTTATCCATATTAATTCAGTTACAATAAGAGAGAAAAAAAAATTGCCTTGAGTGTTACTGTTCTTGCACTTTATATCTCCCTTCTCTTTTTTTTACACCCCCTCCCCCAAACTGGGAAACCAGAACCAGATTGTTTTAATAGGATCCAGCAAAAATATGACAGCACCTCATCAGCCTTGAGAAAGCAGGTGTGTGTCATGCAGACTTTTACCTAAATAAACCCTCAGGGAACCAACACCAGTTAAGTAACTCCACTTGGACTTTCATTGTACAGTGCATTAACAGAGTAGGAATATTAACTCCTAATGTACTCAAGACAAATAATCTTTTAATTGCACTGATCAGCAAGGAATGACTGTCCCTGAGCAACTTTTCACCACTTTTCAAATATTGATCCTTCTTTCTCTCCTTGAAGTGCTCCAGCTGGCCTGTACTCTAAATGTTTCTGTCCACCTGCCATCTGCAGTAGCTTTCTGCCAAACTTCTCAAGTCACTGAACCCAATTCACGGACTGAAACAGAAATAAATAAAAAGTATCTTAGTTCATAAATTCAATTCTACAGCACCACAATAGCTTTGCAAAAGAAATCCTTTCAACCTCATCATTGTACTGAATCCAACAGCACTAATTAACAGATAATATAGAGCTTATCTTTTAAGTTTTATGGCAGGAGATTACATATGTTATGGCAGCTAATACTAGCGACATAACCTCCATGCCCACAAGGCAAACATTCACCTTTGAAATTATGGAATAAAGCACTTTTACACTGTCTTTGGAAACTGGATTTAAAGATTTAATAAACAAACAACCCCTTAGTGAAGTACCTTAGCCAAGAACTTTTCCAGATGTAAAATTATTATATAACTGAACTGCCCACTATGTATAAGCTCTTACTTTATCTGGATCAATATTCTGCAGCAAATCAATAGAACACAAGTCTATTAAACCTCATGATCCACTACAGTTCAACTGTGTAGGATGTCTCAGACACGTTGACTAGAAGGCAGGCCACACTCCCTGTGCAAACTTCACAAATATTACCTGTGTATTTCACAAGTGATCCACAAACTCCCACAAATGCAGTCCTTCTGGAGTTGTCATGGTACAGTTCAGATAAGGCATTCAACTGAACTCTGCCAGCATGCCTTTATTTTGGCCAGCAGCTTCTCACCTTGTGTGCTACAAACAACTGTCTTTCACATTTGGTTAGCTACCCATTCCTAACACCTTTAGACATTCTCAAATTAAGAAAACACACCCATGTCCCTTGTTCCATTAGACATGAACTAAGAACTCCAAAGGTCTCCAAAATCATACTGCAAGCTCCTACTGCATTACTCAGGCCTCTCCAGGACTAGGTCCACACTCCCAACTTCTTTCACAGGTCCCTTGTCTTCACACCTGTGACCTGTAGAAGAGGCTCTGTACATCAAACAGTCCAACTGTTGACTGCCTACAAAAAGAAATTTCCACTTTTTTTCCATCCCAAGCACTGTTATTGCCTCTCTCATGTATTACAGCTCGTGATCACACAGCTGTGGACTGAGTCAGACTGGCAAACTACAACAGCTGAATGCCAAAAAATACTTTCGTTTTTTACTTAAATTACTCAGTTTTCCATGTTAGCATGACAAATACTTAGGAGAAACACCTACTAAAATAATAGGTTTCCTGCCTGCTAAGCCAAGGCATGCAAGGCCAAATGCAAACGGAGATTTGAGATTAAAAAGTAAAAAAAAAAAAGTTCTGTAGCATATCTACTACATTCAGTTAGTAAATTCACTTCTTTGATAGACACATGTATCCATAAACATGCAGTCCATTCCATTGTCAAATGAAAATTTTCCTCAAGTATAAATCTAAGATAACAAATGCAAGTATTTACTAACAGATTCACAGACTTGTTTGCATGAGACTGATGCTTGACTGCCCTCTCCGGGCTAACCCATACATACAACATGTTTCATACAGAGAAGGAGAAAACTAAAGCCTTACTTCACAGTGATGTAATTAAAATGAGCAAATTTACTCTTTAAACATGTGCAGAAAAAAAATCTATCCTGGCACTGGAGGATGTTTTAAATTGTCTTTGCTGAAAAGAAATCAAGATTTCACAGACATCCATCTTAGCAAAGATCCCATATCTCAGGCAAGACTTTATTAACATTTGGCAGAAGAAAGTAATCCTTGACCTTCAAGAAAAGCACTGGTTACAATGGACCTAACTCAGCAGAACTAAGCACACACAGGCTGACATAATAGAAACATCTTCAGCAACAGTATCACCTTCCTCTTACTCCAGTATTCTTTGCCTTACAACCTCCTTTTCCTCTTCCAAAACTAAATTATCCTACAAGTGAAAATTGAGCTCAGAATGTATGCCTTTTAAGTTCCTGGCAAATATTTTTAAAGCACACTTGCCAGAGAATAACTAAGAGCATTTGTCCAATTACTAAAAGGTCTAATCATTAATATAACAAAAACTATTGAAATTCAGCATAGTTTTGTCAAGCAGAGCAACTGCTTTAAAATGCCCTTGAAGCATCTGACTTCTATTAGAAAGCTGCTGCTACAATCATCTTTAAATTTCTAATTTGCATCAAATGGGACATTCTGTAAAGCATTCATAATCAGTTACACACCAGATCAAGATTCTCCAACCTTACAGCAAGTCCAAGAGTTAAGAGCAAACTAGCAGCCACATCCCTTATAATATTAAGGATGGGGCTAAACTATCAGATTTCAAAAGTAAACACCTCTTCTATACAAGGCTTTACTTTCCTTTTTTGAGAAGCAAGCAAGTCATAGTCTATCTTTGTAAAGTTTAAGGAGCACATCCTTTGCTACCAATTGCCCTTCTGAGCCTGTTGCTTCTTCAGTGGCACTTAAACACAGATCTGTCCATCACACAGCACAACACATACCTGTCTCTAGGAACATCTAGGGCAGTGTTATAATCTGGTGGCCCTCCAGGCAGCATATTGAAGAGCAAATGATTTGTGCCTCGATCCCACCTACAGCAAAAGAAGAAACAAACTGCAATTAGAAAGGTGTTCTCTACATAGAGACAAGTTCTGTCAAAGCCTAGTGCTGGCATTAACTCACTGCATTCTCCCCTCCTGCATTAGACTTTTTTTCACTTTGTGTTCTTTCCATTCACCCACTGAAGTTTGAGCACATACCTGGATAACTGTGCCAAAGCCTGAGCTGTCTCTTTGATACGGAGGGCATTCTGATTGAGGACATCTATGGATGGCACAAAAAGGCAGGCCCGGTTGACGTCGTCCGTGTAGAATTCACTGTCCGAGATGGCCATCAGCAGCTCATTGTATTCCCTGGAAATGGTGTTGCTCACCAAGGTCCCATATTCATCCACATACTTTTTCAGTGAATAGATGTACACTTTGATTTTGTTCTTGGGATTGAAGCCACATCTGTAGACATCGAAGCAGGTGTGCATCCTGCAGCTGAGGTCTCCCCGCTCAGGAATGGGGCTATCGGCAGGAAGCTTGACCACAGGCACATCATGGACACTGCGTTTTTCAACGGTCCAGTCACTGGATGATTCAATGGAGTGAGGCCAGAACTGGAACATTCCTGTGGCAATTAGGCCAAGCAGAACTATGGAAAAGAGAGTGATGTAATAGATGCGATGCTTGGTTTTCATCCTTGGGATGAGGGCTGGACCCCGGGTGTTATATTTGGCCGAGGCACACATAATGGCATCAATTATCTCTTGTCGCTACAAAATAGAGAGAGAGGTTTCAGGATGAACTCTAGAAGAGACACATGGTCATCACAATGCAGAGAAACATGCAGTTAACTCCTTTCAGGGAAGGGTCTGCCTCAGCAGATTGTAGCAGGCTTTCTTCAGATGCTCATGAGTCCCACTGGAACGCAGGATGCCAACAGGGACTGCCACTTGGCAAGCACCAACTGAGGCTGATCTGCTGGGCCTGGCTGTAATGAAATGATGTGGGCCAATAAATAACCACAAGCCAGAAAAAGGCACAGCTTGGGCAGAGAGAGGGAGAGGAAATCTCAGACACTGAAGAAGTGGTGAGGCCTCATAGGTCCCACTATACCTACAACAAAGCATATTCAGAGGGAATGCTAACAAAAAACCAAAATGCTTATCTACAGGAGAAGAGAAACAACCTGGATACCTACAAAGCGCTTATAACAGGGCATCACAAAAAACTTAGGACCATGATATTCTTTCTAAGCTTCTAAATTGAATTTCATAGGAGCCCCACCATATCAAATTAGAATGATAGTAAATTACTTCTGTCAAGAAAAAGGAGTAATTTGTCATCTTTGTAAATGTGCCTTGCGGGGCATAAAAGTGTTCTATGAGCTGCTATTGCAGCCACATTGAGAAAAGCATTTAAACAGTTCACCGTACCGTGAACTACAGCTGAAATGGAAAACATGACTTAATATAAAGTATCACAAACTACTCTCATCTTTGATATTTCTTACAAGCTCCTACACAAAGAACTGTGGTTCCTGCAAAAGACAATTTACATTAACTACAGACTGAAAAACTGGCAAGTGACAACCTGCTTAGGTTTTCAACTAAAACTTTCATAATAAATAACTTAAACCTGAATTCTCCATAATGACAGCTTTTTAAGAATAGTAAGCATGTTTTCCAGAAAAAGTATGTGAACAGTATAATTATGCGTTTTTCTTTTGGAAAAATGGGATGTTTTCTTGCTTTGTGAGCTAGAAAGAAAGTCTGACATGTCAACTGTCCAGTAGACAACAAACATGAATAAAAGAAGTATAAATGAATGAAAGAAGCGTTCATTTCATTATTAATTAAATGTTGCAACAAACTGAATTATGCTTATTTTGTGTTCTTAACAAAAGACTGTTAGGATGGGGTGGCTAATGCATGACTTGACTGTACTTACACACAGCAGCACTAAAATAATCTCAGATGCTAATAAACATTCCACTTTTAACGGCTCTTCTCATCACTTTATGTCCACAATCTGATTCTGGAAGAAGCTTCTAAAATCTCCTGTACAAGGCAAACCATGTGTCATGCTGTTATCAGGACAGAAGCCAGAATGCTACATTACAATCAGCTCTACAACTAAAAACTTCCCACATGCTTCCGACTGTTAACCACGTCCATCCTGACAGAGCACCAGAAGCAGCTATGCGATGACACTCCGCAGCGAGCATTTCGGTCACTCGGCAGATCCGTCCAGCCCCGAGCCCGGCTGGAAGAGCCCTCAATGGAAGGTGCCTCTCCATCCATGGAAACGCTCTCTTACACAGCACACAACCCACCCAGGCAGCTGCAAGCACGCCACAAGGTGCACTCGCACTTGGAGCGCTGAAAGTAACGGGAACAAGACGCAGCACACAGAGAGGTGGCAACAGCATTACGGGGCGCAAGGGCGGAGGGACGGGACGGGACGGGCCGGGCCGGGCTGGGCTGGGCCGCCTTCCGACCGACGCGGCGGGCGGGCCCAAGCCAGCCCG
>WBNO01006622.1:35486-57795 GCA_013400575.1 Peucedramus taeniatus
AGCTTGTCCCGGCGGGGAGCGGAGCGGAGCGGAGCTTGTCCCGGCGGGGAACGGAGCGCAGCGGAGCTTGTCCCGGCGGGGAACGGAGCGCAGCTTGTCCCGGCGGGGAGCGGAGCGGAGCTTGTCCCGGTGGGGCGGGCACGGGGACCGCGTCAGCGATAACCTGCTGTGCAAAACTCTACCGAGGAACCACCGCCACCCTGGCTTCCAGCACATTTGCATTCTTGGCTCGTTTGCCTCCAGTCCTGTGTGCCTTTCCAAAACTGTACTGGGCTTGCCCGTTGATCGAGGACCTTTGGGTCATGTGTCGTTTTCTGCTGGATCACACTACTTCAGTAAGGAAATATCCCAAATCTACATGTTCCCTAAACCCTTCATAAAAGTAACTGGAGATATCTTCTAACAGAAGATAGAGAAGGACACATTTGTTGCACAAAACTCCAGCTGTGTGGGAATCAGAGACACTGGTTTCCTTCCCAAAAATGGGAGCTGACTTGGTGTGTAGGCCAAATAAAACCTATTAAAAAATGCAAAAAAGGAAACAACAACAAAATCAAACAAAACAAAAAACACTCAAGTAGGTAAGATCATAGAATGGTTTGAGTTAAGAGAGGCCATCTGAGAGATCATCTGCTTCCAAGCTCGCTTCCGTAGGCAGAGACACGTTCCACCAGACCAGTTTGCTCAAAGCCCCTCCAACCTGACCTTGAACACTTCGAGGGATGGTGCATTCCCAACTTCTCTGGGCCACCTGTGCCTCACCACGCTCTCAGTGTAGAATTTCTTCCTAATATCTGATGTAAATTCTTTCAGTTTGAAGCCACTCCCCCTTACCCTGTCACTACCTGCCTCTGTAAAAAGTCCCTCTCCAGCTTTCTTGTAGGCTCCCTTCAGGCTGCTCTAAGGTCCCCCCAGAGCATTCTTTTCTCTGGCTGAGCAATCCCAAAAAGCTGCAGCTGAAGCGTGCACGGGGCAATGTTACAATGGAGACATTCCAGCAGCAGCAGTGTGGTGTCCCTGCATGTGACACCATGTTCTTCATCCTTCTCTGCTCTCTGGGCTGAAACAGCAGAGCCTGACTACATTTAGTGCCACCGAGGTGGAAACACGGCTGACTTTGTACCTCTCACCTGTAAAGAATTTCAGCTGTTAGGACTGTAACTGTTTCAACTGTTACAGTTTAACCAACAAAGTTTTCAACAATTATGTTCTGCCACACAAAGTTCTCCTGCTGCAGCCCCTTCAGCCACCTGATCTCTGAGCCAGAGGCATTTCCAGTCTCTGCCCCCTGGCATACAATGCAGGCCAGCTCTGCTTCTATCTTGTAATCCTTGGTGCTTTAAAAGACTCCTACCATATGTATCTCATGACAGTGTCATCTTTTGTATTTTCCCCCTTTTCAATTTTTCTTGTAGCCATTTTTATAGATTTGTATCTTATGTACAGTGGTGATGCGATGGTGTATAATGTCCTATAATGCGTGTTTGTGAAAGGATGGGGGTTTGCACCTATCCCTGCTCTAAGCCTCTAAACTGGATCTCTCTGTCACACACACAGTACAGTGTCCTTAAACAGCCTTGACTGTCAGCAATGGATTAGTTCTCTTTCACTTCTCCTGCCCTTGTGAAAACTGCTTTCTGCAGAGCCATCCACATGCACGCACAGCCAGCTCGGAGCTCCCACAGAAAAGGCGAAACACTGTCACTGCAGTGCTTTCTGCTCCTTCTTTCAACTTCTCCTCACACACGTGGCATTGCAGGTGATGTAGCATTCTCCTCGGACTCACTGCTGCCTTCTTCATCTTGGCTGTGACATTCAAACCAGCAGCAGACAGCACTCCCGGATCTTAAAGCACCTTTCTGAACACGGGTACTGGCTTTTTCCTCCGGTACTGGCTTCCTTCTCCGCGCCAGTACAAGGCACATAATGTTTCTAGGTGTAACCCATCAGCTTCCAACTGCTGCGAGCTGCCCCATTCATAAATCAGAGGCAGGAACCCTCCTTCAGGAGGATGGTTGGACCGTGTCTGATTTTTCTGTGAATTGGAAGGCGCCCCATTCATGTGTTGGGGCCGCTCGGATGAGCGCTGGATCTCTGCAGTTATGGGAGTCACCAGCATGAGCAGTGCTCGGATGTGCCTGAGCCAAGGAGAGGGGTTCCCAGCCCTGTCGCGTGACAGGGACACTGGCTGGGCCACGTGCAGGGGCGGGGAGGAGGGGAGGGGGTCACCGAACGCAGCCCGCGCCAGCCCAGGCAGTGCCCGCAGGCGCTTCCTCCGCCTCCCTGCTCTGCCAGGGAGAAGAAAGTGCACCGAACCAATTGTAGCTGAAATATTCACAGAGACTTGATGATCCTTTTATCCCTGTAGGAAAATCTGAAAATCGGTGCAATTTTATTAAAAGCTATATTAAACAAATTCAAGAGGCATCAGCTATATAGCAAGAAAAATGGAGGATGTAGTCTGTCTTGATAGAGATTTCCCTGAAACCACATCAGGGAGCCTGTTTATATTCTAGTGATGTAGCTAAGCCAGACAAGTCTGCGGCACAGCGTCTGTTTTTAGACTCCAGGTTGCCATTTATAGCTTGTGAAAATATTCATCAGCATCTGGATAACCAGCTATCAATTTTTATAAATGCACAGGAGAAATCAGATATTTCACTTCTCTTTGCTTTGCCCTTTTATGTCCTGCCTTATGTGGCTCTTTGGGAGTCATTTGGAATTTGTTTTTAAGGGCTTTACCATGACACCATACATTTGCCTGCTGTCGCATACAGCATCCTGCACTTTCTGCTGGGATGATCCATGTACAGAGGAGAAAACCTTTCGCTACCTACTGTGTTTCCACATGGAAAGAAGCTGCATGTGAGATAATGGTGCTCCTTGTGCAGTCAGTGATGGAGGCAGCACATTCTGAAAACACCTTTATAATAAAAGCAGGCAATTTTAAAAAGCAAATATGAAGAGGAAATCAAATGGTTTGAGACATCTTTTTGACCTTATTTTCCACCTATGGCATAGAAGAACTAAAAACTCATAGCTCAGTTTATTCTTCTGAAAATTTTGTTATTAGCTACTGCCAATATATAAGGTACTGAACTAAATTAGAGTTTCTATTATAAGAGAAAGAAGGATATTGTGGCAGCCAGATCCTTGCTTTGGTTCACTGTTCTGGTAAAGTCTTACAACCAAATGGTACCCTCATTTATATCAGAGAAGTTTTTAACTAGTCTGATCAATAAACTATCTAGCAGCCAATTGCAAGGTTTTCTCTCTTGATCCAGTCCATCATACACTTCCAGTGCTACTGGTTTGTGATGGATGGCACTGGTCAAAACAGTGATTTAACTTATGTTTGTAACTCTTACTTCCTCTACTGCCTCCCTGAACTGAAAGGAAAAAAAGTGTAAATATACTTAGAAGGGGTGCTGCAATAGCTCCCACTGAGGGATATGAGACACAAGGAAATTCAGTTAGGCAAGAGTTCCCTATAAAGAAACAATTAATCTGGCAGAAAGATGCAGCTAGAAACAATGTGTCAGTGTGTGTTCCCCCTCCCTAAAGCTTTCAGCTGTCACGGTCTGCAGAGGCATTAATCTTTAATCAATTGAATGTCTTCTGCAGTGAGGCATCCAGGGAAAGGACAGGTCATAACAAGCACTCGCCTAGAATAACTAAGCAGTCGTGCATGAGCTGTGCCATCAGACCTTGCTGGATAGCAGCAGGGAATAGATGAAGAGCTAAAAATAGCCTTTCCTTGCAGTGTTTTTCCAGACTATTTTTGATTCTTCATTTTGATAAGGTCGACTGGCTATTTGCTAAAAATAACCAATCCCGGCAAACTGAGGACAAAAAGTAGAGTATTTATAACCTCCTCAGACTCTTTAGTACATTTGCTGGCTGCAAACAATCTAGGATCTTGTCATCAGTCAGTTGCCAGTGTTTTATGTAAGTCAGTAATAAATAAAGCATTAATTAGAATGGAAAATGAGTCTATTTTGCCACTCTGATTTTCTCAGATGGAACACATATTCTGTACATAATCCATGTAGGTTACCTTGCCCTATTCTTCATGATGTGATCTGAATTGCTTCAGAAATAACTAAAACAACCTCTTGTTAGGTCAGCCAATCTTACAAAAATATCTGCATATGTTATTATAAGTGCAAAAGCATTTTTGTATGCCTGATACTTCAGATACAGACATTTTCAGGGGTGTGATCACATAGCTTCCTCCATGAAAGGTTTTTTTATCATAGAGCCTCTGTGTGCCACTATCTTCTCTGATGAAATGAAACCACCATTCTGCCAGCAGGATGAGAGCAACAGAGGGATTCTGTAACCAAGTAACTGGAGGAGGACTGCAGAGAAACTGTCAATATAAATGATAAATTGACCCCAAGGCAGGTTTCAAGAAACTGGGTCATTACGGAGATGGGGGAAACACACAGCAGTCAGCCCAACTGTGTGACCTGTTGGATGTTCCAAGAGAGAAAGACAACAATTAAAAGATTATTTAATTAAAAAAAAATAAAGTCTATCACACAGTACATTTGAACAATTGCCCTTCATCTGTTAAGATGGAAAACTCTTAATTATCAGTGAATATTTTCCCTTACAGATATTTTGCTTAGGACCTATTGAATTTCTGTAAGGGAAAACTTATCTTCACAGATTCTTTCTGTAAGTATGCATGATTTTTCATAAATACTTATCTTGAATGGACCCCACTTATGTTGTCTGCTTAACTGCAACGTAACACAGGTTAATAGTTTGGAGATGTACAGATTTTTTCCTTCCTACAAACATAAACATGTCAAGTGTACACTTGAAATGTATGTTATGTAAGTTTTTATGACAGAGAGCAGTTCTGGACAGGACATTCCCACCTCTATCCTAAAAGTATTGAATACTTCTCTGGAGAAGAGAGACAGAATGGGCAAAGGGGCAGAGGAGGGGAACAGAGATGGAGGGGGACAGAGGGAGTGACTGGAACATGGCAAGGACCATGAAACCATCTAGGATCCTTTCTGTGCTCAAATTAATGATAACTGGAACATAAAAATTGTATGCAAAGTGGATTTTATCATCTTGTACGATTACAATGAGTACAAGCAATGAAGCCACAGTGTTAAACTCATTTTGACGGCATTTCTTATTTTAGATGAAATGCAGAAGTTTTAAAAACATAGATCTGACTGGCTTCATTTGCTGTTGCCTATTGCTTGACAAACAGGTCAAAAGAAATGTGAGGGCAGATACAGCACGGGAGAATCCCTAATCTAAGTATTTGTCTGTAGAGATTTGTCACATAGAAAAAGAAAAGGCCATTAATGAGAACTATGAGATACTCAAGCAGAGAAAACATCTAACATGAAGGTAGCAGAAAGAACAAACAATTTATACAGGCAGAACCTGTGTTTTTCCTCTCAGGGGTAATCTTAGAGCAAATAGGAATTGATTTAGCTTCTATATACATATGCACAGGACTTCCTACATATTTACCACTTCTTGTAAACCAATTAAGGCCGTTTACAAAATTTATGGGGTTTGCACAGTCAAAAAACCCCATTTTTTTCCAACAGCAGACTCACAACCATGTTTCTCTCTTGACTCATTTCCAGTTAAATTTTTATTTTCTGCGACCAAGCGAACATTCCTCAGTGGAGAGGTCCTCAGGCAGGTGGTAAACTTGAAAAAAACACAGAAAATATTCCACGCAAAAGTGTGTGTTCTGTTGAGTTACCACAAGCTCAGATGTGACTGTCAGCCATATTGTATGAGCTGTGAGGATTCTGAAAGCACATTACACCCTCTTTCCTGCAGAGGTGTGCTTTACTAGCTGAATCCACACAGAGGCAGTACAATAAACCTGCTTTCTTAGAAGTAAATATATATGGGTGAAAAATATTATATAAATTGTTACTATTGTGTATTCATATGAATATACAGAAAGAATTACTAGAACAACAAAAGAAAATTAGGAGTAATTAATGGATTGAATTTGTTATAGGAATCCCCTAAAATATCACTTTAACTAATGTCTTACCTGGTTCTTGATTTCAAAGAGCTTGATCCCTAAAATTTTGTTGTTCAGGTCCTCCTTGGGGTACATAAATAAGAGGGGGAAAATCAGGAAGTCCATTCGTTATTTGGCTGTACATCTCACTTCCCATTCCATTAATGAGACCTGTCTTCTGCTATAGCTTTCTTTGTGGACTTTGAAATATTGTCCATGGACGAATGCCAAACTAGTTAGCAAATACTATAATTATCCCTTATACTGATCTTACCAATCACCTCACCGACCTTGCCTCATCGCCGAAGGAGGAACTGGTTACTGCTCACAGCAGTCATAAGCAGCACCAACTTCTCTACAGCCACTGCTCAGACTTTCCTTCTCACTGGACAAGCAGTTCTCTGCCATCACCACACAGCAAACTGTGGTTGCATTGATTATTTGTTGCCTATGCTTTGGTAATTTGGTTTATGATGCAATGTGCTTTTGTCACTCATGACCATCTGCCAAAATCTATGAGGAGGGGAAAGGTGCGCTTCTATTCAGTTTGCATTTGCAATTTCCTTCAACTCTTGATTAATATGTATGCAGAAAAACTAGCTCCAATTCCTTTAGGATACCAAATTTTATAGTTCCAGAAGTTAATTAGTTTTTTATCTGTGAAAGAAGCCTTCCAGTTGAAATACTCTACCACCAGCATGCAGAAAACAGTTTCTTAAAATGGGAAAGAGAAGAAGGAGACAGAAAAATACCATTTAGTCAAAAAATTACCCTGCAAACTGAGAAACACAGAAAAAAATGCATTCATTATCGTGATAATGGTGGAAGGGATGCCTGTAGTAGGTGACAGAAGCAGCTGTATCTGCAGGTACATCTAGCACAGTGGCAGAAGCATTCTCTGCACTCTTCTGCCAATATAAGTCGTGGTTAACCACAAGGGATGGACTTCCAGGAATAGAAAAAATGCAAAAAGAACATCTACTTTCTATTGCCTCTCCATTTGTAGCTCTTTTCTGGACATTCTGCCAAGAGGCCAATGGATGCAGTTTATTTATATGAATACAAAAAAGAAGAATAAAAACAAAACAAGGCGAGGGTGGTGGATACTGTCTGATCTGAGGTCAGGCTGGAAACTAACTCAAAACAAAATGATTTATAGAACTTGGTCTAGATGACTATGGTCCTAAGAGCCTCAGTCATGAAGATGAATCTATGTACATGCTTATTTACCCTTAGCTAGGGCTAAGTTAGGGCTGACACTAGATCCTATCTCCCAAAAACACCTCTTTGAGACAGCTGGCTCCCAAATAGTTACATCTGATAATCATTTAAGAAAAGGGGAACTTCACATAATTTAACAATCTAAAGTCTCTTCTTGGAAAGTGTGAAGAATAAAAAACTACACCACAGGACCTTATTAGAGAGTTAAGAGCATATTCATTAGAAATGAAATATAAAATACAACAATGCCGCAGAACAGAGAGCAGCACGCAAACAAGACACCCCCCACTCCCTACCCTCACCCCAATCCAAGGAAACACACCTATATAGTACAAATCAGAGATCTCAAACGGGGGGAGGGGAGGGCGCCTACAAAGTAATTTTCTTGCTATACAGAAAATATATTATTTGCTGGAAGTCACTACTGAGTTGTTAGGGGCCCAGGGTCAGTCACTGCTCAGGAATGCCCCTGAAGGCACACTGACCCCTATTGCTTCCCCACCAGTTTGCTGAACACATCATAGATCTCTGGCTTTTCCTGGGCAAATTGCTCAGCTGTATTTTTCTGTAGCCAGTCAGAGGAACGCATCTGTTGCTGCAGGAGGCCAATGAGGTCACCAAGGCTGGAGCTACCGGCACAGATAGGGTCCTGGTGGCGGGATACAAAAATGACTTCATCAGTGCTATCTGCTTTGCCATCCTGATCTGATTGACAAGGCTGCTCCTTCTCCTCAGCCAGCATCTCCTGCTCACGCTCTTCCAAAACCTTGCGTATCCGTTGCATACCTGCAGTGGTAGAAGGAGGAGAAACACTAGTGGATTAGTTTAAGCCACAAGTGTCTCCAGATCCATCAGATCCAGAAAATGGAGAAAGGGAGAAAAAAAAAGAGAAGATAAGAGGATAATAATAGCCTAAGTTTAGGATTAAAAAGAGAAGGGAACAGTGCTGCAGAAATTGTGGTGGGAGGAAAAAGAACATTACTCACCTAACTGCAGCCGGTGGGTCTTGTCAGAAAAGATGATGCGGAACCATCCAGGTTCACCGCACTCGAAGGCTTTTCCACAGGACAGGAGGACCTTATTATCCAGAAAACGCTTCCAGAGCAGCAACTCCTCCTCAAATGTGCCTGTCTTAAGGTACTAGGAGAATCATCAGAAGGGCCAGAGGTTAGTACCATATAGACTACATCACTGAGATCCTCATGAATTTGTGATTCCCATAAGGTCTGCAAAGGCCAAGGGAGACACCTTTTACCTCTGAAGTACAGCAGTTGTGATACAAAGGAAGAAATGGGGAGGGAAGTGGCTTGAGCGCAGTAAGATTCCTGCAAGGAGGGAAGTTCACAGATTGGCGGAAGGAAAAGAACAGACTGAAACATCTGGCAGTCCTTCCCTCTCCTCATCAGATGACAGATTTGTTGAAACAAAATGCTTGTCACAATATTAACCTTTCCTGTAGATGCAGTTGCACTACATGCCTGCCCTCACCCCAGGAGAAGCCTCACTTCCTAAAACTACCAACCTTTCGGAAATCAATCCAGACAAAGAAGCCTGCGTTGCGGTTGAGAAAAGGAACCCCAAGTGTCTTCAGCTCATCTGTCACATACGTATGGGCAGCTTTTAGGCGGGCATGGTTGGCCTTCAGGAACACCTGATTGATCCAGTCTGACCAGAAGAAGAAGATAAAGAAAAGAATCATGAACTGAGGAAGTATTCAGATCTGTTCAAGCTTCCAAAACCCCCAGTGTCTTTTTCTGCTTCACACTTCACCTCCTTCTTTTGTTTTCTGTTTCCTCAAATAACAAAAAGACAGCCAAGAAGTATTTTGCAGTTTCATGTCTGTGCAGAAGAGTATCTCCTTGACCTTCCTGAGGAATTTTCCTACATTGATAGTTCTTAGTCATCGTGGACTGTTAGCATTCCACCCTGGGGAGTTTGAAGCCCATTTCCCTTGTCCTACAAGCCTGTATTCTTTGTTTCTGCTCATCTGGTTCTAAATAACACTGGCAATTTCTGTATAAATAGCTACCGTGCTTCTAAGCTGTGCTTCTAACTTCTAATAGTTCCTCTAACTCTGCGGATCAGAACCTCTGCAAAACTGGTCCTTTTCTGCAGAGCTGTCAGCCTTGTGTTGCATGGGCAGCTTCAGGGTAATGGAAGACTGTCGATTAAGGTGTACAGAGAGGAGACCACTAGGGAACAGGAGATCTTCCAGGTAGTAAGACACACAGAATGTCAGAGGATTGTACATGGAGCTACTGACTCACCTCTGTCTCTAAGCAGCTGTGCAACCTTGTGCTGGACAGGTCCACAAACACCGTGGAAATAACACAAAGAAGCCACTGCATTAGCAACATCTTGGTTCTCTGTATATAAAGTACCAAAACGAATCCCAGAAGCAGCAAAATCCTACAGAAGGTACAGAGAGACTACTTTATTACACTGAACAACTGGGATCCTATTACTACTAACTTGATCTTTCCAGTATGAGGAACCTGAGGAGCTCGGGCCAAAACCTACCAGCCCCAAAGGCAGAGCACAATAACAACCAGCACTCACCTTGGTTGTGCCCCACATCACGTGAGTCCGCTGTGGATCAGGCAATCTGTATGTAGAAGGATGCAGATGAGCAGTTAGTGTCATAGGTGCTGAAGCTTTTGGATCACCAGTGCAGCATTGCAGAAACAGAGAGGCAGCATTACACAATGACCAGTGCACTACGGAACAGCAGTCAAGCAGGGAAAATTCAAATGTGCCCTAACTTTAGAAGCTAGGAACCCCTTGGAAGTAGCTTTAAGCAGAATTTTTAAATATTTCAAAGACAGAGATGCTTACAAGGGCTACATTTTACATGCAGATTTCCTGAATATATGAAGCTCGTACATTTAAAGCTAGAAATCAGGTTTCTGCCAATGTATTTGTCAAGAATCAAAAGCGATGCTCTTTTACATCTATGCCCAGAAAGACTAAGCTAACACTTAACCCAGTATATTTTATCTCCTTGCAACTGAGCACAAAAAGATAGCTAGCACCACTGGTGAAGATTAGAAATTAAAAAAAGAAAAAAAAAAACCCCAAACACACCATATTTTTAAAAAGATGTTAGAAGTTTTTAATCTCATTAAAACAATACCTAATAAAAGCCATTATCCAGTCTGTAATACTACTGTGATCTGGGACTACTCTATGGAAAATTAGGAAGTAAACACCAATAGAAAGTCTTTACAAGCACCAAGAGAAAAATGGATAAAAAGTTGTTTAGGTAGGAAGAAAAGCATCACCTTCAACAAATGAAAAATCTGTTTTCAGTTTTAGGGACTGTCATAAACAAATACCGATGCACACATTGAGAAGTATACCACAATAAAAAGCTAGCTACCATTTTTTACTTGCTAGATTTTATTTGACAAAATGCATTTGCCATTGAGAAATCACCAAAAAAAAAAAGGGCATAAATCAATGTAAGGTGGATTCATGATTTACTAGCTCATGACTTAACTTCCAGTCACAAGTTCTCAGCAAGGCATCATGTTGAGCTGTCATTGGAAGATGGCCAGGGAAGTAGGAGCTGCTTTTACCTGTCCATGCCTAGGACACTGTGAAACGTGGCTGATTCATCAAAAACTGACAGCATGTAGATCTCATCTACTATCACATGCAATTCATGTCTGCAAAAGGACGAAATAGAGATTACAAAAGAAGGCTGCTTCTGGTTTAACAAAGAAAAAAATCAGGCCTCCAAATACTTGCTTCATACAAAGAAGAGGGGATGCCAAATTTTGCAGAAATAAAGCAACTTTTCTCAACTTAGATCTATTTTGTGTACATTGAAATGATTTGAGGTATATCCACTTAAGTGTCACCCACTGTAACCATGTAACAAGACAAAGATCCTATCATTGCCAATGTGAAAATTAATTCCTGTATGTACTACCCATCCACTCAGCATCCCATAGAATCTGAATCTCAAAAAGTATCAATGGTGAAACTGGGAACTCATATTCATATACTTCTTTGTCTTTACAGATACAGAGAAATTGAGAGAAAAGAATTCAACTTCCTACCAGGGGAGCACAGTGCCATACTGTTTCCTTGGATTACTGAAAAATAAAACCTGTATTCCTTAATGCAAGTTGCTTTGCCACCCCAGATGACTGCAGGGTCCATGAGATCCCAGCACTCCCCTCTCCTTCGTTAAGTCCACCAATGTGTGTGAAGAACAGAGTATTTGCCTGACTTAAAAGATATTCACAGATAAATTCAGGGACAGCAAATAGTCCACCAGATTCTGAAAGCTGTATCTGACTCAGGATATCTCAGCCTTCCAAACTGACATACCTTTTAGCAAATTCCAGGTAATCCCGTAGCTCTGACAAGGAGTAGATGTCCCCAAGGGGATTTTGGGGATTCACAAGAATTAAGGCCCTTACAGTGACACCCTGTAGAATACAAATACCAAAGTATTAAGAGAGTGCTTATCATGGGATAAATTTTCAGTTCCTCTACTTGAGCAGTCCCTTCCTTGAGTGTGACACAGGACTCCCCTAAAGCTTCCACCATGACTTTTCACCTCAAAGGTTAGATTTGCAAGAGAAGACTTTCAGCCACAAACTAAGATTTATTTTATTTTACAATTAAATAATTTGCAAAGTGAATTGAGCAAAATATTATAGAATTAATCTATGATTTTGAAAAGAGGGAATTGCCACCACCAAGTAATTGGTTGCCATCTGGTCAACCAATTAATGAGAAAGATGCTCTCACATGCTCCCAGTATGGAAGTACATTTTCTGAGCTGCACTAGTAATTGGGAAATAATAAATTACTGAAGACTGCCCATGAAAGTGGCAAGAAAGATGAGAATTTGAGTTAGGTTGATGGTGGATGCAAAGTGTACTCATTTAGAGTACACTTGGCTGGAGATGTCAGAGCTGGTAACAATTCAACAGTGCAGCTAAACATATATGGGATTTAGGACAATGCCAGACTTACAGACCAACTCTTCAGAAAAGTGATATTCACTTGCACTTTATCCTCTAAAGTTCCCTCCTGAAAAAACTCTCAGCATTCTTAGTGTATTCATCTGCCCTGCTGTGTAGAGCAGTCAGCTTTCAGGTAACTCAACTGGCCTTTCTGAGGGAGAAATCCTGGGTAGTCCCAAATTTTAGTGCATGCCCAAGTACATTGTTTTTTGGTCACAGGAATGGGTTCCAGTGCTTCATGAATTGTCTAGTTTATCCTTTTGTGCTGTGACCAAAACTGGACAGGCACAACACTGAGGGATTCCCCTAGAAGTGCCCCTGAGCTTGCAAGCCATCATCTCAGATGGTCTACAAGGTGCTAGGTTTTGAAAGCCAGGGCTAGGTTTTGAAAATGCTTTGATCTTTAGGCCATTTTGGGATGTGATATCTCCAATATATTGTAAACATAGGTGGTAATGTGAAGCTCAGCTAAACCCACCTCTGCTCGGGCATCCTGCAAGGCTTTTTCCAGTTTTTCCACTGTAAGCTGAAAAGGTCGAGTACTTGTTCCAGTAATCTGAAAGACATAAAAAAGATTGAAAAGGCAAAGTTGTTTCAATAGAGACTGCCTTGAGCCAATCCACTGAGAAATGTTCCCTGAAAGAAAACAAACCCCCAACAATAATGACCTAGCAACCATCTTCTTATCTTTTTATACTACAAAGATAATAAATAAATCAATAAGTAAAATCAAAGAAAAGTCCATCATAGGCTGGCCAAAACCAGAATTTTCTTGCTATCCTTGAATAACTAAAGCAATGCAAGATCTCCATCTGCTCTTCCACCCTGGGCCCACCTTCAGTAGGACACAACATAACTTCTGTCTCTAAGGTTCAAAATAGCAATTTTTTCCTTTCAAGGACTTTTATTGGGAGTAAAATACAAGAAAAGGACAAAACTGGAATCCAGATTCATGGTCTGAAGTGACTTTCTTGTAACCCATGTGCTCATTTTCCCAGCAATGAACTGTAAATTCACAGAATTACTAGATTGGAAGAGACCTTCAAGACCATAGAGTCCAACCCACGCACTAACACCTCAATGTCCACTGGCTGTAGTGCACCCCTGTTCTGAAAACTGCTTGCAGAGGTTCCCAAAGCTCAGCTTTCCAGTTTGACTACAGAGGTTGTTATTCCCTTCTCTCAGATCTTACCTTACTGTCTAAATAGGCATACACCAGCTTGACATTACCATAGAGGAAGACACTCTGGGTAATACCACCATAAAAGGGAGTAGCAATCAGAATAGCTTCTGGAACCAAGAAAACAAAATCAGTTATCAACAGGTCACAGTCTTCTCTCCTAATGTGCTTTAGCTAAATATGAAAGCATTTTTACAGCTGTGTCCCTTGGAAACACTGCAATTCTACTACCTCCTTCTTCACTTTAGTTTTACATTAATTCTTTAATCTTCTGCAAGAGCCCAGGTAATCATGAGTGAGGCCCTTGTCTAGTCTGGCAAACTAAAACAGGGCACCACAAAAACAGTGAAGGCAGACAGGGCAGGCACCAAGTGTGAGTGCATGACATCTGCAGACCACAGAAATGAAGAATTTCACAGTACAACTTTGCAGGAAACAAGAATTTTGCAGCAGGCCAATGCCAATTCCACTACTTCAGTTTTGTCTAACAGTATTTAAACAAAATAACATTATTTCCCATCAGATAAAAACCAAACCAAACCAAACCAAAACAAAACTATGTTCCAACCATCCACTTACCCCCTGGATCACAAAGGACTGTAGCTAATGCAGAAAACAAAGAGCCACAACCATTTAAAACAATCACCTACAGAAGAAAGAGAAATGCTAGTGATAAATCCATACATAGAAAGTCAACACTATAAAATAATATCACAGACAATATCACTGAGATAAATTTTCTCCCTAACTCTCCATTAGAATTTTCCTGCTGAAATCCCACTTCTACCAGAATAACTTTAATCCTGTTCTTTCACAGACACTTTGTTCTGGTGCCATAAGCAATTTAGAAAAAGAATAGGCTTAAAGTAGGGAAAAAGTTGGGGAGCAGTTCTGAGATGCTTGTAAATCAAAATACTTTTCAGCAGTTAATACGTGTTATCATTTCTTCATGGTAACAGCAGTTCTGACCTCCAGCCAAATTTGTGCAAAAGTGGAAACTGATGTCTCGTACAGAAAAAAGGTTTGACTCCTGCTTCTACAGGACAAATGCTCACAGGTACCATGAGTTTCATTCCAAGTATCAGGAAGAATCTGGTGCCTTGAAGAGACAGTGACCAGCAAGCTGATCAGTGGTAACCTCAGTTCACATAAAGTATGGGGTTCTGTTGAATTACTACAGCCAGAAAAGCAAAGGCTGCACCAGCTCCTGCTGCCTTCAGCACTCAGCAGAGACAGCAGCTCCTGACCTCCACAGGCCCCTGTGTCCAGGCTGGATCTCTCACAAGTCAGCAAGTCCTGCAGAGACTCAGGTCCTGATGTCTTTCTAGCAACACTGCCACAAATTTTACAGGCTAAAGCTAACCCTTGGTTCAATTACAAATCTTTGTCTTGAGTTATAACAGAGGAATGTGATGACATGGAACTCAACTGAAACAGTGGGCACTCTCTGTTAAGGCTGAGGTATACAGGCATAGTAGGTCCCTGAGCTAAATAGGGAGATCAAAATATAAAGCCCCATTGAGAGTACCAGCAGGAGGAGCTGGCACACAGAAGTGAAACATGAGGCAAATACACAGTAGGCCTGAAGTGTTTTGGTGGAAGTGTGCATCAAAAGCTACTGAAATGAAAAATCAATCTAATTTACATAACAGCTTGCATTCTTACCAAATAATTTAAAAACCAGAATTTGAAATTGTTTCCTTTAAAAAAACAGAATTTGAAACTGTTTCCCAACAAACGGCAATACATTAGGACACCAATGGACACTGGGTTACCTACATTCTCTGCTTTGAGAGGTGCAGGGGCCTTGCAGTAATAGGTCAAAAATCGAGCCACTTCTTCCCGTAAACTGAAAAATACACAAAAGCAAATACTGATTCAAATATTCTCTGAGAGGCTGGGCTTCCAAACCAGATTGACATCTTAGGAAAGTCAAGTCAGGGACAGTACAGTCTGGTGAAAATAGCTAGAAAACAGGATAGCTCTGGCCCATGGAACAGACATGATTTTTACACCGAGCAGAGGTGCTGCGGATAATGTCTATGATGATGCATGCATTTCTGATGAGCTTGAATCTGGCACGGAAAAGAAGGATTAACAACCTCAAGTGTTCACTATGTTTCAAAGAATTGTTTGGTGTTACCCAATTTGTTAATGTATACAAGTGCTTTTAAAACTCTGCTTTAGAAAATTTAAATTTTCTCTCACATAAAAGGATTTTTAACTGGATGAGTTGGTAGGACAGTTAACATAAAGTTTTGCAAAAAAAAAGATGATTTAAGTGACCTTGAAAAGTTTTAACTAGATAATGTAGCAGAAGAGGTTTGTATTCATCCATTCTGTTTATTAAACAAGTAGTCAAAAAAGAGAAGTGTTACAGAAAAGACTTACAACAGATGTCCTTTCCAGTCAGGATATTGAAGCAGTGAAGGGTCCATCAGATTCATATCAGCCTGTGTCAGCTGGGAAAAATGAGAAGAATCATTAAAAGCCCAGTTACTCATAAATGAAATATGGAGATAGACAGGATCCTTGCACAGGCATACACCTGCAGACACTTGTGCAACTTCAACAGTTGTAAAACTGGATTGGGAAAACTACTGACCATCAAAATTATTGCAGCTTGGAGAAGCAAGGACGTACAAACTGATTTGTGATACCTTCAGGTTGCATGAACCACGGGCTTCTGCTAAGTTATTGCAGACAAAACTTCACTGCACAGAAATCTACAAAAAGGATGCAGAACAGGCAACATATGATGCCCATAACCAAGGTGTCTGCAAAAGACTTTCTCAGCAAATGAAGCAAACCGAAGAGTGTGTTGCCCAAGCTCTGAAGACAGCAGCTTTTGTCTGGAAAAATAAGTCCCAGTTGTGAAAGCTCAGGTCTAGACTGTCAGAAAGAGTTAGAAAGGAATTTGAATCAGAGTCAGATATGCATTTACCTTAATGAACTTTCAATCTATTATATTTTTTAATGAATTACAGTCTTCATTTATGTGTCAGTTCAAAGTTATGGCAGCTTCCTCGGATTTATATTTCTGATCAGTTTGGTAAATGTTGAAGAGTAACATGAGCTTTCAAAAGACATGAGAAAATTGAAATTTTCTTCCTAATAATTATTCCCCAGGGCAGGCACTTTGTTCCTTATAAGAAGTTCTTTCTAATCTCAAAGACAGATTGACCTGAACTGTGGAGGTCCTTTTTAATATTTATAATCAGATAAAGTGTGCACACTGCCTTTACCTAAATGTTTTCAAGGTTGTAAGTATCAGGGTTTCACATAATCCAGTTCTGTGAAGTTGCAAGGGAAAGCACAGCATTGATACAGGCTGAGAAAACATTTTAATAAACAAAAAGGCAATTAACAAGTATTATATACAATGCCCCTTCCAAATATTTAATGGCAACCAAATCTATGAGTTAATACTAAAAAAGTAAAGGTGGGGGCGACACAAGTAGGTGATAGTGCAAAGAAGGAGGGAAATTCCACATGCAGTGTGAAAGTTTCACACATGATAACAAAACCATAACATTTTCTATAGGTGTTTTAAGAACTGGTGCCAAGCTCTGGAGTTTAAAGACAATGTCCTTATCTCATTAGATTACAGAATTACAATCTAATAGTATAGGATAAAAGTTCCTTCATTCAGCTGTAGATGTTCTTGGAGTCTACGTAGCTCCAAGAACTGTGCCTCCTTACATCTCTCTCCTAAACTTATCTAGAGAATGAAACACCAAGCATAGCAGCAGACTTGGCCAAAAATTACTATGAATTAACAGGAGGAAGACCCCCTAAAAGTAATGTGTAAAGTGTTCTCTAATTCAAGGGTCAGAAGTTGAAAACAGAAACTGGATACAATATTCGGTGGCAGCAGTAAGTATTTTTAATCCCAAATAGCAAAAAAATATTTGCCTACAATCCCAGCTGATGCTGCATTCAGTGAATCCACACTGTTACTCAAGGCTGTGAGGACTGAGAAGCTGGCAAGCACATCTTTGTTCTGCTTGTTGCCCCAAGCATGAACTCTATACCTGACTCATTTTCATAGAAGGGCTAATTAAGATGCAGCTGACTACTGTCTCCCTCTGCAGACGTGGTGTTACTTTAAAGGGGAAGGAAAGTGAAGGAAGGAAGGCAGCACCTACACAGCCTAGAAAACACCTTTCTGTGCAGGCAGCAGCTCTGCCTTATCTGTTCTTTTAGCTGGAAGGTGGAGTAGTGGGGTAGCATCCCCACCAGTGGAGTAGCAGGCAGAAATAAAACAGGGAACATTTTGAGGGTGGGAAGTGGTGGAATTGGAGCAACCATGAACTTCAAACTGCAGGGACTGACTGTCCAACTCTGAGTCACCTTCCATCCCCTCATACAACCACAGGTAGGAAAAAGTGCTACCTGCCCACCTCAAAGGCTGCCTGCCACCTGGACAGTGATTTTAATGGAAATCTAGAAGCACTCTTCCACAGCATAGTTCTGTTGTTTCCTTTTGACTTTTTCTACTTTTTCAGTTCTGCTATGTGTTCCACTCTTCTGCCTGGTGCAGAGCCAGCAGGTAGCAGCTGACCCAGTCTTATTTTGAGAGATTTCACTGCTGCCACACTTGCACATTTCAGGTGAGTTCAGAACGGGGTGTCCAAGTTGTGTGACTTTATAATGGACAGGTGTAAAGATAGTCAAAATTAAATAGAGTTCAAAACCAATTTCAAAATCATCTACTGTAAGCAGGGGAAAATAAAATTCATCTAATTTTCATCTAGTTTTCTGAAATAAGTACATCCCCAGAGGGAAACCCATCATGAAGAGGAAAAGAAAAACACTCATGTTCCTATCCTCCTGGAAAAATAAAATAAATAAATGCACAAGTAGTTGTATTCAAAAGCGTCTTCCTACAAATTTAAAATGCACAATGAAAAACTTTACCAGAGAAACCTGACTAACAGCAGTAATTCCAGAAAATAGCAAGCTTTGAAGAGGAACTGCTCAGCAAATTCAGTGTTTTATTTTGGAATAGAACTTACCCTCTTGGACATCAGGTCAAAGCAGAGTTTGTTCTCACTGGTGCCAAAGTTTATTATACCCTAGAAAAAGAAACAGTATTGTTTATAGACACATAAAACATGTGAGTACATCACCTTAGCTATCACTTCACTAAATTGCCTCCAAAAAGCTTACCAAGGAAAAGTCAAAACAGTTCGTATAAACTTCACCGTATATAACTCAAGACATGCATCTACGTGTGTACACTTCCATATATATCCCAAGCACTTGGCCTCTTAGTCAATAATAATAAACTGTCTGTAAATGAACATGTACTAATAGTTTATACTTCTTTACAGAACATGTTTAACCTAATCTTGAATTCACTTGCTATTATATGTAACTAAAAAAAATAAACCTAAAACAACTCTGAAAAAAACAAGGTTTACCCTTCAACAGCAGTTTTAAACAAGGTTTTGGATATTTCTCTTTATCTTAAAAGAATATTCTTTATTTATTTACTATTAATTACTATTCCATTCTACTGATTTGCTCAAAAACCATATAAACATGTAGTCATGAAAAGTAGTTAAAATACTGAATTTTCCCCTCTGGAGAGTTCCAGGTTTATGATTTGGCCATATATAGTATGGCATTAGATCCTGAAGAGTTCAAATCTACTAGTACATTCTCATTATTGGAAGAGTTTGGGTAAACAAAATTTTAAGATGTGAAAGAAAATTGAAACAACTATACACTTCTGATGTTATTAAAGTACAAGTCTAATTTTAGGTATTTGTTTACAAAACCTACCTCCTACACAGACAACAATTTGTAGAAGCAGAAGTCCGTACCTCATAATACACCTTGTAAAAAAAATTTCCTTGTGTGTTTATAGTTTAACAATCTAGTTTCCTAAAGTCAGGGCTAACAATAAAATATTTTAAAAGTTTCAAGTTCAGTATGTGAATGAAGGATCTAATTAAGAGTAATCCACATATAAATTATTTATATTTACTATACTTGTTACTCAGTAATAATTTGCCATGAACTATTAACACAGCCCTTGTGCCACAAGAGGGCTATGATGAGCTACTTAAAACTGAGCAGCTGAGTGTGAACGGGCAGAAAAAGTGCTGAGCGTTATTAACAGTAATTAAAAAAAAGGCTACTACTTACTAGTGCTACTTCCTGCACACATCACCTGCAATAATCAGATATAATCAGATAATCAGAGACAGTCCTCAGTTGGCAATAGAGGTGATGAGGTGGAAGGAGGAACATGAGCTCTGTTCCCGCAGATTTCTTACATCTTTCAAGGTCTGCTACTGCTATTACTACTCTGATTAAAAAAAAAGGTGTGCAAACCTGAGCTGAACACAGCATTCATCCTTGGTATCTAGATGATCCACAAAGCTACTTTTAATTTCTTTTCCTCAAACAAGCAGTTTGACTCACCTTGTATTAGTGAGAACAAAAAAACTCCCACACTTTTAGCACATCTGCCACCAAACCTCTAAGAAACTTTTTTTCCTAACAAGGAAGCCAGGAAAACACTTTGAGGTTCTTACTCACGTTGGGGTTCTTGTCTTCATCATATTTGTCAGCATGATAGGCTTTGTACCCTTCCTCAGTGGAGCCCTGAAAAGCGTTGGCAAAGTTGCCACGAGCAGAGAGGTAGGGGCTTCTCTGGAAGCTGCTGGGGCTACAGAAGCCGTGCATGTCAACCCTCCTCTTGGCAAGCGGCCGAACCCTCATCTCTTGCAGGTTGCTCCCTTTTCCTCCCATTCCCTCAATTTCGGACAGTGCCTGGGTGAAGTCCAAACCCTGAGGCATGGCAAGAGGGGAGGAGGAGCCGCTATGGCTCTGCTTTAGGATGCTGAGCATTTGAGCAAAGACATTGAACATGCGAAACTCATGTTCCCTCTCCAGTTCAAACCGGCGCTGCTCCAGTTGCATCCGACGCTCCTCCACGTCCAAATCTCGCTGAAATCTGCGTTCTTCCATCTGCAAAAAGCGCTCCTCCATGGCCCGCTGAGATGTCAGAGTCTTCAGCAGGAGATCGTCCAGTGGGTCCCTCATGCGCTGGCCTTTCCGCTTTTTTCTCAGCCGATGCAAGGCAGAGAAACCAGGCCGGGGAACAACATTCTGGATCCGTGATGAGTTTGCCATGTTTGGCTCACTGAAACCTGTGAATACACAAAAGCAAAGAAGGAAAAGTGCAGCAAGCAAAGTGGCATAGGCATGCCTTGCTTCCTTCTCCTGCCTGTCGCAAGAACACCCTTTTGTCTGCCATAGAGTTTATAGAAAAAATAAAGTAAAACCTGTCAGGTACATCTTGAGGTTTGCAAACAGTTTTTAAAGTTTGTTTTTAACATCACACATTAGGCACACCATAATGCTGCCAGTCCCAGCCCCTTACATGGTCTCCATATTAACCTGAATGGTCATCAGTTCCCTCCACTATGCAAGCACCACAGTCAAGAGGACATACCATTTCTTCCTGATCTCAGACATTAACCTCACATTTGTTATCATCTTGTCTTCACCAATTCATGGTCTTCCATCAGCCTGAAATCCCCAGGATTCCCAGACTGCACCCTTCCTGGTAGCTAAGCACTGCATTTTCAGTGCAGGAATCTCACTCATCTCCTGCAAACAAATACACTTTTTCTGCCAGTGACTTTCAAAACCATCTTCTTTGCAAGTCCCACCGAATAGCTTAGAAAGTCAGGCAATGATTATTCCCAAGTATTCTTCACTGTCGAGTGGCTAAAATTTTAGATCTGGAATATATTTTAAAACAATGCAAGCACAGTTTACCTGCAGGTTTACAGTGCAACCATGATAGAAGAGGGTGTCATGATACAATTCAGCAGGAGGACCGTAGACAGCTCTGGTATGTTCAAGTGATACCAAATAAGTATGCAAATGGGTTTTTTACTGTCAGCATTATATGCAGAAATCTAACTAGCCCAGTTTATGGAGCTCCTTGGATTTCATATACAGTATTTCACTTAGCTCAGCAATTCTAGATTATATTTACCTGCAGTGAGATACCTGCATTTTGGGAATGGCCAAAACACCACAAATTCGGCTATCAGCCTTTTTAAAGCTTTCCGGATGTGGAAAACTTTAAAGCTTTCTATGATGTGGAAAAACAAGGATCCAAATGTCATTGAGAAAACCAGGTGTCTATCTCTGCACCAGAAATAATCTTCTCTTTCTGGGAAAATGGGCAGAAAACTTATGCTGGAATGTAAAAGGCTATCCCTACCTGAAGGTGAAACACTGGTTTCAATGGGAATCTCCACCCTGGAGATGGGAGAGTCGTTTTGGGCCCTCTCCAAGAAGGCTCTCTCCATCTCCTGTTCTTCAGGGGAGCCCTGCTGGTAAGACATGGCTTGTGGGGGCTCTGGGGTCAAGCTGTGGTCATCAGAGTTCACCTCCTCACATTTGATTTCCATCAGCTCAGGGTGCTGGGAGTGTCCAAAGGGCAGGGCGGAGGAGGTGAACTGGTGGTGGTAGCTCTCCACCATGCTGCCCTGCAGCACCTGCTGAGCCATCATGCTGCCGCTCAGGGAGCCGTAGGCCAGGGCCGGCCGGCTGGTCAGCACCCGGTCCATCACCTCGTAGAACTTCCACGTCCGCCCGCCCCGCGGGGCTTTGCTATTGTCCTTGATCCGCCGGTACTCCAGCTTCATCTTCTTGATCTTCTCCCGGCACTGGTCTCCCGTCCGGTGGATGCCCTTCTCCCGCAGCACCTCGGCGATGCGGTTGAAGACGTGCTGGTTGCGCAAGCAGCTCTCCAGCTCTATCTGCACCGACTCGTCGGCCCAGAGCTGCAGCAGCTCCACCACCTCGGGGTCCGACCAGTTACTGCCGCGCTCGTACTTCTTCCCACGAAAATCCATCGCTCCCGGGGCCCCG
>WBNO01006622.1:58178-122689 GCA_013400575.1 Peucedramus taeniatus
CGCCGCGCCCCCGGGCCCGGGGCACTGGCGGCGCTTTTGCCGGGGGCGGGCCTGGCCTGGTGAGGGCTACGGGGGTGCGGCGGCAGCCCCTGACAGCGGCTTGCCCCGCTGCCCCCGTGTCCCTCGGGGACGGGGCACTGCCCGCCGCTCCTGGACACCAGCGGAGGACTTGTGCCTCCAGCCTGGCCGTCCCGAGCGACCAGCATTACACCAGTTCGTTCCTCTGTTTACACGGCACCATCAGTGAGCTGCGTGGTTCAGATCCTTCCGAGTACGCACTCCGTCCTCTGCCACATCTCTCACTGGGCTGAAGGACTGTACAGAGTGAATGCAAGATTTCTTCCTTTCTTTCCATACCACACACCAGCTCGAATTCCCTGCAGGGATCTGTGATTGCGGAACTCGACTTCACAGAGCTATTCTGCCGCATCAGCCATGAAGGTGGCCTCAAGCCACGCTGCAGGACAGAGCTAGCAGCGCTGTGCCACATCGGTGCGGAAATTCCACTCCAGACCCCAGTCTGGCAGGATGAGGACTGAGCCCTAAGGCACCAACTACTGACATAAACCAGTAATTAATGAGGAAACCAGAATGACACAGTGTGTCCATATACTGTATCACCTGTGGCCAACGTACAGGTGGTGAAGCACATACCAAGTTTGTAATTTTCCTCTTAGACCAAAAGATTTACTTCATTGCAGCACTAGGTCTTTTATCCAACTGTTATTACCTTCATTCTGGATTTTAATAAATCATTCACAGCCTCTATGATTCCATTTCTCAGTCTGTGAAATGCGAACAAAACCCTTGATCTTTGCTAAATTTCTTTAAATACTTTGAATACTGTCTTGGGGGTGGGGACAATTAAAAAAAAAGAGGCGAAAAGACTTAGCAGAAAAAAAAAGAAAAACAGCTTCAAAAATCACATTACCTTTCTTAATAAATTATGATCAGAGAGAGTAGTTTGGATTTTTTAGTGGTCTGCTGAACCAGGGTTTGTATTTCCACACGCCCATAAGATGTGCTTTTACTTTCCTGGCTTTTTTTCATGGGAATGGCACTCCATGTTCTACAAGTACATACTTAATTACATAAGGACTTTTACATAGATTGTATACTGGAGTACACTAAGACCAGGGCAACCATGAATAGAGTCATTGATGACCAAAGCTTAGTAGTAAATATGAATAGATTAAAGGCAGCATGAAATAGTCTTTTAAAAAAGCTTTTCAAAGAAGCCTGAGAGCTTGGCTAGAGCCTATTACCTGAGGGCCATAACTTAGCTAGGCAGCAGCAGATTATTCTCAAAAGTAACTTGTCATGTATCCTGGCATCAGGAAAAGCCACAGTTTCAAAATGCAAACATTTAAAGGAATGGAACCTAGATTCATGATAAAAAAAAATATAATAAATCTTGAACTATTTTTCATGGTTCAGTTGTTTTCACTGATAAAATAATACATTATTCCGTTATTACATGGGATTTAATAATAACAGCAATAACAACAACTATAATAATAATTATTATTATTAATAATAAAGCCTTAAAACCATGAATGCCTTCATGCTGCAAAGAGGATGGCTCATACCAAGCAGCATGTGGGTTAGCATCTCCACTGTCACGCTGCTTCCCTCTCCCAAAGAATGCCCCTCGCATCCCATCCCAGAGGAGAGGCCGTTCGGCAGCTCCCACTGCTGACGCTCCCTGAGCCAAGGCTGCGCACCAAGGACCTCTCTGACCTTTTCCATGCACCCTGGCAGCGCGGAGAAGCCGCGGAGGGCTGGGGCTGTCCCTTCCAGGCAGGCGTGGCCGGCGCGGTGACGGGAGGAAGGTCCCTGCAGAGGGTGCTCCAGCCCCAGCTACCTCGCTCTGCCTGCCACAGTGGGCTTGCGGGGAAACCTGCGGTGGGAAGGAACACGTGGGGGACCCTGGCAGGCTGGGAATGTGTTAGCGAGAGATTGAACAGGAGGGCCAGCTGCCCAGCAGGCCTGTTTTCCAGAAGTTCAGTACATGGCTCTCCATGGTTCAGTGTAAAGGGAAGTTTCTGCTGCAGTCAAGTAAAACACGATGGTTTTCAAGAGCCTCCAGCGTGGGAAAGGGTGCTGGGTTGGCTCTCACAATGCTCTAGATCAGAGGAAGGTTACTTCCCCAGGATGCGTAGTGGCTGCCGGCAGCACTTAAGTAAAGCCCAGAAGCACTGTGACCAAAACCACAACCACCTGGTGCCCACTTACATACTGCCTTGGAACCAGACGAGTTGAGCAGACTGAGGGCTATTTCCCAAGAGGTGGCTCTAATAAAAATTCATTGCCATAATTGCAGTTTACAAATTAAAGTCCAAATCGACCATTGAGACAAAAAACTTCATGCATCTCCCTAGTTTCGTAGATAGTTTAAATAAATAAATATAATATTTTGCCATGTTATCAAACAAATGGGAACAAGTTAAAATTCTATTAATTCTGCTAGCTCCTCTGGATCTAGGCTACTGCTCTGGCCAGTGATGGTGCAGAAGAGCACCCCCAGGCACTCTCTGTTCTGCATCTGATTTCCCAGATTACCAGAAGGCACTGAACAGCTGAAGCCAAAGCAGCCTTTATTTTTACATTCTTTAAAAACTGACCATTGTAAAGAAATGGAAAACACCCTTTCTGCTTCACAGACTTCCTAGCTGTATAGCTTATAAGTAATATTCATTATTCACTCAATTTCCTGCAAAACTCCTCTGGCCAGCCCCTGAAAGCCACAAAATGCTCGCTGAAACCAAGCACCTCAACCAAAACTAAGGCAGGATCTCATACGTACCAGGATCTTCCTTCCAAAGTTATTACTAATTCTTCTATTTCTGTATGTTTATTTGGAGACAAGTTTATTATATCTCACTGGCTTTCAGAACCAGCAAGACCAAACAGCCATTACAGTAGATGCCTTCTCTTAGGCTTCTTATTGCATTGGCAGGCACATGAAGGGGTGGGGAGTGTACAATTGCCTTTGCTAAATTAAGATATGGCTTTGGTAAGCAGCTGCAGCACATGGGCATGAGAGAAGAGAAGCAAAAGTTTCTGAGGGAGTCATATCCTAACACATGCCCTCAGGGTTATTTAAGGTACTTCACAGTAAAGCCCACAGAGGGCAGTAGGACAGTCTTCAAAAATACTTTGTAAAGTGGAGCTGGACAAAGAAAACTGCAGAAGAAGAGTTTCGCTGTTCGGCTCCTAGACTTTATGGGACTGATTCTTCTTTTTTCCCCTAAGTGTCAGTTTTGTACCCGATTAACAGCGCATTGCACTTCCAGTGAAATTCTGAGCAGAGCCACGGGACCTGTCCCACTGCAGGCAGAGGGAGCTATTGGAAGTGCTGTTTTCCACCCTCAAAGTCAGTGTAACAGCTACACAAACAATTAAGGAATTGTGGTTTACACGGTTTCTGTGGAAATTACTTTGAAAAGAGCCAAGTCATCCCATGCAAATATTTAATGGTATTCCCTGGAGCAGGAAGTGGTGGTTGGACTGGGGATGTTTCAAGTACTGGCTAACCCTGTGACTAAAAACAAACAGAGATAAAGGGAATCTAAGTGTCTAAATTCATTTGTTAGAGGGATTCAAGCGAAGAAATGGATCCAGATTCCTATAAACCATTCTCTTCTTCAAGATATCTAAATTTCTGTAGATTTAGCTGCCATAATATGATTTCTGTAAGTTGTGACTGAATAAGTGTTTATGTTACAGATGAAATGGTGGCAAATTTCAGGGCAGGAGCAGATTGCACTTCTGCTAAACTAATAAGCTCACCACTAGGGAGTGACAGGGCCTTTTCTTCTTCAGGGTTAAGTAACACTGACTGATGCCACAGGCAAGAAATCAAACCAAATATATCTGTTAGAGCAAATAAATTTAACTTTCCATATGACACTGACATTTGTCATCCTATATGCAGAGAAAGCAGTGCTTCATGTTCACCACTAAGGCTTGCCAGGCACTCAAGGCCAAGGCAAGCAGAGGCAACTCAGCACTTGCAGATTCACACGTACATTTAAGTTCCTTGCAGGGCTCATTGAAATCGTCCTTTTCTAAACAACAGAAGTTTTGCATTGTGCTAGAGAAAGAAACCCTGAGAGGCTTCACTGTGAAGGACATGGTGTGGCATCTGACAAAGTGACCTCTGTTTGCAGTTTCTTCATAGTCACTGATAGGGGGAGAGGACTGCAAAGAAAAACCATGTTCAAAGGAGTAGAGGTAGAAAAGAGCTACTGACTTTAGCTAGAAAATGGGCACTAGAAGTTGCTTCCCTCTTAACACGTTGTTTATATTAGTCAGGCATGCATTTTTGTCTGGTTTCTTTCTTTTTTGGCCATTGCTGCTTCTTGGGCTGAGTCTGGTCTGGGAGTTCTTTGGAAATGTTTTCTCTGCTGCTAGAAGATCACGTGGGTCATTTCAGAACCCACAGATACCAAGCCAAAAACCCCTCAGTCCTTTTTGTGGCCTCAGAACTCAGATTCACTGATCTCTAAGGTGAGATAAAGAGATAGAGAAAAAACAAGAGATAAAATTCCTTAAGTAATGACACAACAAAATCAGGTGTCAACCCATTTCTCTCCCACTGTGCCCTTCAGTTGCCATGATTATTTTTTTTTGTCTCTCTAGTTTTACGTAAGGCATATTCAGGATCTGTCGTATTTGCCTTAAAAGAGAAAAGCCAGACTCAAGGAAGAGAAGGCTAACTGCCCTTATCTGATGCTAAAGATAGACACAGAGACCTCCATGTTTGGTCTTATACAATAAACAATTGGAATTCAATTTCTATATAAAACCATGGGTGAGAATTCTTCTTTATTTTAATTTATAATAGTGAGGAGCTTACACCGCTTTTGCCTGAGTTAACTACATGAGCTGAAACTGGGATCTTGTTTCCTGTAGCATAACTAAGAGCCAAGCAGGATACTTTTAATGTCCCCCAAAAGGACCTGTTCATTCACACAGAGCCTTTTCTAGTGAGAGGTGGTGGTATCAGTGCAGTTTTTTGAGGCCAGCCACTGCTACAGATGTCCTTGGTTTTTACAGGGCTCTGCCAGTGCAACTCAGTTCTGCTGGAGCCCCACAGCTTTTCTGCTCTAGCCTCACTGCACTGACAGCAGGTCATCATCCTCACCCTGGCCTTCTTCTCTGCTCTGCCAGGCCTGAGAATAACAAATGGTGATAACACTTTCTGGTAGCCTTGTGTCTGAGGCTGAGCCACAAAACTCGTAACTGCTTGCCTTGATCAGAGAGCTACAAAGACAGTTCAGCTTCTGCTTTCCTGAGCCAAATATAGTCCTCAAAAAGGAATGGACCCCTCAGATATTGTTATGCTTTCTTAGCAACTCTTACTAAACACTCTTTAATTTTTTTTTATCTTTTTAAGCTTTTCTTTGCAGTCAGTTCATGAGAGATAGAGACCTTTCTATTCTCCTTTCCTCATTCTCCATATCTTGTGCAAGAGCTTCAGTGATGTTGCCCTTAAAAAGTCAGCAATTGCTCCTAGGAACATTGTTGTCCTTGTGTAATTAGCAGTATCTCAGGAAACAGCCTGAGACCCTGTGGGTCAACACTGCCTGCTGTAGTGGCTCCTGCCTGATCTGCACAACTCTTTGGCGTCTCAGCCAGCAATGCTATCATTATCTGAACTTGATGTGGACCAAAAATAAAGTCCTGTTTTTAAACATTATTTTAATGCAAACTTCCTGAGAACAGACTGGGGAAACCAGCACTGTCCAGCTGTGCAAGGGAGTGAATGACAGGGAGGTTTTTGAGCTGCCTGAAATAAATTTTTAAGTAAGGCTGGCAGAAATTTTATGCTAATATTTAAATTAAAATAACCACACTGGATTGATTTCTGTCTGGAAAGAACAGATAACCAGAAGTGGGATTAGCACAAGTTTTTGATAGCTGTAAGTAGATATTTGCCAATGCTGCTAAGAGTCTATCTTCTCTTCAAAGTGGTGCATGGATGAAAAAATTGGGCAGGAAAAGAAATGTGGAAGTGGTTGGGATGGAAGTCAAGTCTCCCAAGACTGGAAATCATTCCAATTTCTCACATGGATCCAGAACCAGAACTTGAAATCCCTTCAAACCCAGACACTTAAATTGAAGCTGGGGAGAAGATCTTCCTTGTTCCAACAGTTGCAGAACCTGTCATTAGTATTTGCAGACTAAAATAAGACAGAAACAGTCAACAGAAGGGTGCAGGTGGTGCTGTTAACTTCTTTTCTAAACAAGAAAAGGCTGAAAAACACCTATTTTCTTACTGAGTGATTTCTCCTACCCTTGGCCCAGACTGGTGGGGTCTCTGTCTGGTCTGTTCCACTGTAAGATTACCAATAGCTTGAGGCTGGAAAAGAAACTTGCTTGCTTAAAGCTTGTCGGGTTTGCACAGCTATCCTATCTGGGTTCCTTGTTGTTCCCTTGTTATTTACATCTCTACCTGTGGCAGCATTGCCATGACAATTCCTGGAAGATGCAGTTTTCGAAATTTCACTTAAAAGACTCAAATTCTTCTAAGCAATTTAGTCAATGCTCTTCTATGCTTAGAATGAGAAGGGCTTCCTAAAGGCTAACCCTTATCTCTCCTGCTACAATGTAAGTTTTAAGGGAGAGTTCTTATACTGTCTAGCACTGACTCAGAAAATTGTTTTTCTTCTTTCACAACAAGCTGAGCAGTTAGAGTACAGCCTTGTCAACAAATTGAAAAAATGTAAAGAAAATCTTCTCTAGACATCTGATTTTTTTTTTCTTGTCTCAATGCTCTTAAACTAATCTATGGCTTTTGTGAAACCTGCAATCCACAGTTAGGCATAACACTCAATCCAAAAACCCACCAGTGCAAAGCAGAGAAAGGAAGCTGTTTCAGAGACTATATTCATGTTTGTCTCAGGATAAGAATGGTCTCTTAACAGTAGCAAAGCACTTGAAACATTCATTTTGTGATCACTTAAAATCACTAAAACCTTCTTGCTCTCCTGCAAGCTGTCACCTACCTTGTATTTGTGCAGTGGATTATTAATTTGTTTTGTACCTCTCCATATTGAATATTATTTCATTTGGTCCTCCAGCACCTGAAGACCCCTTTGAATTCTGACCCTGTTCTCCCATGTGCTGGTATGCCCATCAGCGTGACACCACCATCATATTTGATAAGCATTATCTCTGTTGCACCTATGAAGCCACTAAAGACAAGAGTCTTCCCACTGCTCCCTCCCATTTCATGCAAAGCTCCAAGGAATGTTCAGTGAATAAGCTTTTCCATGCAACTGTGACTGAAATTCCTGGAGTTTCACATGGGATCTGAGTCCATAGCTGCCTTATGAGTATCATGTGAATGAACATGGAAAAAACCTTAGCCAAGACAGAATATAGGACATCTCCCTTTTCTTCCCTGGTTGGTTCCTCTGTCAAAAAACAGAGGACAGGTGGGTCTGATATGATTTCTTCTTGACAGGCCTGTGTGCCTGTGACTTACGGCTTTGTTATCTTCTATATGCTTATGCACAGCTCATTCTTCCCACTTTTTCCAGAAATTGCAACTGTGGTGATTACTACCTAGTTTGTTCCACTTCCTTTTCTCTTTCTTCAAATCTATCACTACATTCACTCTTATCTTACACTCAGGAATCTCATCCCTTTCCTGTGATAGCTCAGAAATATTTCCTAATATTTCTCAGCCAGTTCCCTTAATGCTGGACTTCATCAAGGGTGCATGAAGACATGTATCTGAGCAGTGCCTGGACAATCCTAGGGTTGAGTGGAACTACACAAAGCCAGCTCTAGTCTCTCAGAGGCCCATTCCCTCTGACGCTGATCATGAGCCAACCCAGTCCTCAAAGCACAAGAACCGCAGGGTGCATGTTGAGTCTGACCTCCTTATGCCTGCCAGACCCCACTGTTTCTTCTCACTAGTGCACATCACAGGGGTGCAGACCCATCCAGGAGACTGACACAAAATTACTTAGATCTGCTGGTCCTGAGTCTGGTTTGGTTCAACATGCAGCGTCTCCATCCCAATAAACAGTGTATTCTTCCCTACCAGCCAAACAATGGTGAGCTGACCAACCATCCTGCTACACTGGTCCAGTTCCAAAAAGGTTAGCAGATGGAAATAATTGCTCTTAAAAATACAGTTCATAGTCACCCCAATCTCTTTGCCTCCTATAGAATAGGAGATATTATAGAATAGGAGATATTATAGAATATATTCTTATAGAATAGAAGGCAAATGCCTTGTGTGGTTTTGACTGCAACATTACAACAGAGTCATACAGCTTGTTTCCACTTTACAAAGAGAGGCACAGGGCAATTCAGTGACTTGTCACAGGTCAAAAGAAATCCTAACCAAAGATTCTACTTGCAGAGAAGTACCAAACAAAGATGCTGGATATCTTCTCAGAGTTCAGTGTCTCATGATAACAACAGTTTAATTTATCCAGAACTAGAATGCCCCAGAAATTAACTACACCCATTGTCTAAAGCAAACAAAAATAATTCTCCATACCTTACAGTTGAAGCAAAACACAACTGGAGTAAGACAGTAATAGTTTGGTCTTACCTGTAGACTTTACTTGAAGAGGAAATGGACTGACAGTCAGATTTTGCCTTATGATCCTGGGTAGAGCTGCAGTTATAACTCTGGAAAAAGGCTGAGGAAATGCTCTCTTTGATGTTTATTTACTTTGTCAGGTACGTTCAACAGATTGCATCAAGGAGCTCCCAGAAAAGCATCTGTGAGAATCACACCCCCCCTTGGATGGTTTTCCCAATCAGAGGCCATGTCCCTGTGCCCTTGGTTTGAGTCACGTGGCTTCCTTGCAGTACTTAAAGAGCAGAATGTGTGCAGGTTATCAATCATCAGGTATGCCTTCTAGGGTAGAAGGGAACATTCAGAATTTGCAGCTATTGCTAGAAACTTCTGAAAATCTGGTTCTTTGGAGGCTGACTGGTTGTTTATTACATTAAGGAAAAGAACGGCTTGTTTTGCAGTTTCTGGCAAACCTTTTCTTTGAAAACTCAGTCTTAGTTTGAGCTGTGTTATGTTCAAATAATTTTGATGTTTACTAAGCAATTTTTAAACAATTATTCATTCTAGGAAACTTCATAAAAGGTTCTAGAAACATATAAGAAAATACTTCTAGGTCTACAAATGACAGATGTTCATCTGCTCACTTATTGAGATGTCAATAACAATCACATGTTGGTGCCTTGAAGCATGCCAAGGCTTACTGGTTTTCAGCCTCTAACTTCAGAATTCCAAAGAGGGTTTCTGCAGAGATCATCTCCTAACCCAAGACAGTCATAGCAAATCCCCACCCCAGAGCCTGAGGGAATACTTGAAGCCCCTCTTTCCAAAGCTAATAAAGCTCTGTCAAGCTGAGGCCCAGCACCCTCAGGTGCAGGTGTTTCTCAAGCCTACCGAAAGCCAGTCTCTGCTGCGGACATGTTGAGGTCACTTTCCACAGTGATACACTGTGGGAGCAAAAGAATTTCCTCTGGTTTAGTAAGCTGTTAATTAAAATAGTAATTAAGTGCAGTGGCAGTGAACTGAGTCAGGGTACTCATACCCTGAGTGCAGCCAGAAAGGGCATGTCATGTTCAGCCAACAAAGGAAGATTTCCCCATGCAACTTGCCACCATTGCACTGCTTAAAACTGGTGGGTGACTGGAAGAGATAAAATAATTTTTTTCAGTTTCTATTTAAGCCTTCAATGCATCTGGCAAGACTTAGAAAGGGAACTGCTTTTGTGCCATGGGAGTTGTGCAGTGAAAACTGAGCAGGGGCCAGTTCCACCTAAATCTCCCCTCCAGACTACTGGAACATGTCCAGGACCATCACCACCCTCGTTGACAGATAGAAGGAAGTAGAGTTCCCCAGTATTAAAGATGTGAGCTGCTTGGCTTGAATTTGAGTCAGATGTCTATAACCCAGACTGTAGTGGCAGCCTTCACCCTTTGTAAATCAAGATCAGGTGGAAGAGAGGGAACATGATCTCACCTGCAGTACTGTCAAAGACTTATGAAGCAGAGTCTTCACATCATTTTCCCAACTTCTCAGCCTTTCAGTCTGTCCTGTCATTTGACTGTAAACTCCTTGAGTATCCTCACCCTAAAGAGATTTTGTTTTAACTGAACCCAAACTTGAGTCTACCCTAAAGTTATCTTACTGATCACATTTAGTTCATGTGCCTTCACCCCTTGTCCTCTGCAATTTTGGCTCCACTGCAGCTGAATAGGAAGGAATGATGAAGGAATACACACATTAACTTTCAATTTGAAATGTGTGCATTATTGCCATCTTTCTTCTTTCTGCTTTCCTGTTTTTCAGTTTGAGTAAAGCTGCTTTCATTCAGAAGTGACCAAAATTACAGAAACCTTTATGAAGGAAATCAGTTGCACTTCGAGTCAGTTATTTAGGAATGATGAATACCTAACAGAAAAACCATTAAGTCTGTTGTTGGCCCAGAGGTCATGACTCAAGCAGGCTGTTTGTCCCACAAGGGAACTTGCCTTTTTCCAATTAGAAGAAAGAAATATTCTGGCAAGCAAAGGCAGCATACATTGAAATGTGTTCTGCCTGTACCCAGGCTGCTTCAGTTTGACAGGATTTTATTCATTCTATCTCCATGAACTCCTTAAACTTCACTCAATTCAAATATACAAAATGAGAGAAATCAGAGTATAGTCATGTTCAGGAAGATGTCACAAATTTCCAAACCAACTCCCCTCATTAGCATACCTTGAACTCCTTTGTCTGCAAACAGAAGGATACCTCTTTCAGAAAGCACCAGCATCTGTTTAAGCTAATATTAATCTACTTTAATAATAGCAACTAGTTTTAAACCATTCTGCATTTCATCTGCATTACTGACCGTTGAGGCAGGGACTTTGCTAAATGGAGGTGGTCACTTGGCACCCCAGAGGCAGGGCTGTCTATCACTTACAGATCTCCAGCAGTGGAAGGCATGGAAGACCTTGGGTGCCAAAGCAGGACTCACCTTAGTCGTGTTGTTTCACCAGGCACTCTCTTGTGCTCCAAACCACTGGGGAAAGAGCAAGATTATTGCTGTCTCACTTCCAAACCCAGGTGCAAGCCACATGCCTGTCCCACGTAGAGAATATGCCAGATGCTCACAAGTGATGCTGGGGAAAAGGCACAGCTGATCCACTGATTAAGTGGTCAAGGTCTGGCCTCCAGTCTAAAACCAGTCATAGCTATTTACAGAACAATTTGCAAGAAGGGAGGAAGAAAAGAACTTTTATTTACATCTTTCATAGTTTGTGGGGTTTTTTCTCCATCAGGTGCTCAGCTAAAATAAAAATACGTATATTAATAGATACAAAAATGTGTAATCAGTGTCTCTGTATCCCTATTCCAATAAATAAAATTAGAAAATAAACCAGCATTGATTTTCCACCAAAACATTGAGTTAGAAAATATTCAAAAATTATTTAAATATTAATAAATAAACACTGATCTCCATAAAGCTGAGGCATTATGGAAAGCAAAAGCAACCACAAGATTGATAGAAAAATCCAGACTTTGGCAATGCAGTGCTGGTTCACGTCTTCTACCATTTGCAGTCAGTCAAGCCTTTGCCTTTGCTCTTCCCTCTCTCTCTCTTTTTCCTCCCTCTTATCTACTGGGAATATTTATTTGCATGTGACCAGGCTTCAGATATTTCCCATAAACTGAGGAGCTAAAGAGTACATTGCTGTGCTGGGGTGGATGCAAAGATACTGCACATCTGGGTAACCTGTAGCATTCTTTCAATGCTTGGTTGTAGCCCAGAAACAAACCCAATGATAGCACTGTGTGTGTGACTGAATGCCTCTTGGGCAGAGGCTGGAAGCAGGTGTGCAGTGTTTGCATTCCCTCTCCCAAACCACTTCAAGGCCTTGTGCCACCTCACAGGAAACTGATTAAATACGGTGTTGTTCTTAAGCAATGAGAGAAGCTCTAAAAACCTTTGCCATGGGCAGGAGGCAGCTGGAGGATGCAGCATTCTCCAGTCACTACCAGACAGAGCACGCACAGCCAGGCAGCTGGCTGCTGTCTCTCTCACACATTTGGACATGAAGGATCCTCCATTTTGAGTTACTCCAGCATCACTGAGGATAAATTGGACTTCTTTCTCCAGAATCCCATTTGCTTTCCATTTCCTCTACTGCCTTCACATCCAGGCCTATGGCAGTAGAGGAATAAGAGCTGCTTTCACGGACATGTCCAGTCTGAAGGCTTGATTCATACAAGCACTAAAGTCCAAAGAAAATACTCCAAACCTCTGGTACATTTTTCAGACTTTGTGCTCCGGTTCACAGCCTCTGTCAAAATTAGCTACAACAGTATAAGTGAGGCAGACAGTCCCATCTGTATTCTTTACTTTTCTGCTGAAGTTCACTACTCCTATGGGTTGTGGTAACCTATGGCAAACTTCTACACCAACTTCTATGAGAAGTTTGGAAATTTCAGAAACCTTTGCAGACAAAGTCACTAGTGTCAGGTCCAGCACTCATAGCAGTAGATGATGTTTGTCTCAGCAAAGATGAGCAGTACAGTGCCTGTGTTCCAAACGAAGCATGCTTGCCCATAATTCCTCTCCAGGTTCATAGAAAGTACTGAAAGATTAAAAGAGGAATGAGAGGAAACAGCATAAAGATGCTGATTTTCAGTGAAAGAGGCTGATCTCTGCTAGGAGGGGTCTGGGATCCCACAGAATTTAGAAGTCACCAGCACGCTGGTATTTCAGTGCTCTGGGCTTAGAAGTGAGTTGAGTATGGTGGTGTTCTACCTCTGATATCAGACTTAAGTGAGATGCTGTGCTGATTACATGATTCATAGTTTAAATATAAACCTTTCCTAATCTGATCCAAGACTTTTCATAGAAATGGTGTGATATTTCTTCTTCTACACATACTAAATTATATCATTTTATACTGAGGGATATTTAGAGCTTTTTGGTGACACAGATTTGTTGCTTTCTCCTAAATATTTAGCTGTGCAAGCTTATGCTGTTTAGGTCTGGAATGTCTCAAGATGGAAGAGGGAAATAAGACTGCCTGGAGCTGAGCCCAGCATTTCTCTGGCAAATGTGCATCAATAAAACAAAACATTTACACACGTAAATAAGAGATCACGGGGGAAGAGGAGTGGGGAACCCAAATATCTCTCCCATTGTGTCTAGCTTTAACTCAAACACAAATATTAGAGATGGGGGGAAGGGACAGAGGAAGAGGATAACATGATAGACAGAAAAGAATGTGATAAAGTTGTATTCCAGCACAATCTAAAGCTTTCCAGGGAGACAAATAGGGATAAGCAGGTAATACTGTGTGGCCTTTTATAGGAAGTCTTCCATTTACAGGAATTCTCTTCATTTCTCCGTGTCTATGTCTCACTGCTCTTTTTCCCCACCATTTTCTGATTCTGGATTCACAGGTCCTCTCTACAGTTAACCACAGCAAATATTTTGTGCACAAGTCACTTTGCATCTCACAGAGTTTTGGAGAAGAAACCTAAGCGAGACCTAGTAAGGCCACCTCTAGAGCTAATAATTTACTTTAATAATAAAACAATCTCTTTTAAATCAGCATGTTTAAGGTAAGTGGAAAGGGATACAATCTTTCATCTACAGATCAGAAGGCAATGCTCCATCTCTCCCTCAAACTTCACTTTCTGATGTGATCAATGAGACAGAAGCTGTGGTGGTTTCTGTCTGGAACATGCTCCCCCAGGAACGTGATTGAGACATGCCCCTAAACACCAGGTGAGAGCCTGATTGCTATGACCTCAAGAAAGAGCCAAGAAGGTGACAGAAGCAAAAAGATCATCCTTCATTCCAGGGCTGTCTTAAGATAACAAGGTTTTCATGGACTTTGAGTCAATCTGTTGTGCTCCTTCAGGGAATTTTAGCTTTAACTTACTTTCCATGAAACCAAAACATCAGTGTAGTCATTTTCCTTCTAGAAAGCAGGAAGGTCCGTGAGTTACTCTCAAAGAGGCATAAACAGGTTTCCCTAAAAGTACGTGATACTGATCTGGATAAGAATGCTCATCCAGATAATTTCAAAATGCTCATTTAAGCAAAAATGCAGCAGGTGGAAATCTGGCATGAGCAGTGATTTAGTTTTTGGCATAGAGGTCTCTGAACTAGGAAGCACACCATTTATCCCTGACATTAAGACAAGATAATAAGTTAGAACCTTTTGAAACTCTTAAGAGAACGGGGCAAACTGCCTTTGCTGGTGCTCCAAGAACCAAATTAACCACTTACACTGAAATAACAGTGTTCATTATCCTGTTTCAGAAGAAACACCAAAATAAAATTGAAATTTGTGAAGGGGCAACTAGAAAGATTAGAAAATTCACATAAAAACATAAAGATCTAGAGAAAAGGTTCTTTTACGAGCAAAAGAAAGCAAATGAGCAAGAATAGAAGAGGGCAGACATAAGCATACACATGTAAGAGCTCCTTTAGGCATCCCTAATGACCTCTCACTAAAACATAGCTCCACAGGAGTTTGAAAGACACGGCTCTTGTCTTGAGATCTTGCTTGAGAAATAGTGCTCACCAGAATGCAAAAGTATCCAGCAGAGATTTATGGAAACAGCAGAAGTATTCTCCATAGTCAAACATGGTTGTTAACATGGTGCAACCCAATGTCTGTTTTAATGGTGTTTTGTGCTGTCCTCTGAAGCAATAAAAGCTGGGCTCAATGACAAACCTTTTGTCTAAGTCCTTGTGGCTATTCCTGTGCTAGAGTGCTGCACTGATAAGGTGCTGATATATATTTCTTGTTCTAATCCACTTCCACTAAGGGAAATCCATTTTTCCTTCCTAAGGGTCAGTGGTTTTGTTTCATTTTTTCCATGGGAAAAAGTCTCCCAATAATTCACCTGTGTATTGCTCAAGAATGTGCCTGCAAGCAGTGCTTGCTACAGTACTGGAAAAGGGGAGCCTCCTGCCTGACTTCTCAGAAGCAGCTGAATTTCTGGGGCCACAGGCTCACTTTTTCAGAAAAGACAGCCTCACATGCCAGGTCAGTCAGAGAGACTGCCTCTGTTCACTGCTGAATTTGAATTAAGGCTTTTTCTACTCATCGTTGTTCAATGACTTTGGAATTTTAAAGAATAGAACAAATTGCAGTAGCCATGTTTCTGCATTCGAAACAAACTAGCACCAAGAAGGGGATAATTAGTCAGATGAATTAGTCTGTGGAGAGGGAGTCAATCTGGGAATCATGTACTTGAGAGAGCAATCACAGAGCTCTAGAGATGGGCTCATGGTGGGTTTTCCAGGGACTGGGGAAATTACTGAGGCAGCCAGACCAGTAACAGCTGCTGTAACAAAAGCACAAACTAGATGCCAATCCCTGTGAGCTCAGGAGGAAATACAAATGAGGATCCCACACTGAACCCATGAGGCGTTGACGTCAACACTATTGCACCAGGAATGCTCTTGGCCCCTGCACAAACAGAGCTCCACCAGAATTCCCCCTGCAAATTCCCTGGGACTCCCATCCAAACCCTCTGCCCTTTGAAGCCGCTGGACCCCTTTTGTGTTTGTCTGTTGAGAACACAAGGGGTTGAGAGCCTGTTTTCCACTTTGCATCCCACTGCACAGCATACGGCGTCTGCAGCAATTAAACCCACTGGCTGGGGCTGCACTGAGCCCAGCTGGTGAGTGAAACCCAGGCTGGAACAAGACTGAGCTCCTGGTTCAGGGTTTCATTGCAAGCTGTGCTGAAGGCCAGGTCTGCTCAAGTTCACAAATGCCTTGTCAAATGGGGTCATGCTTTAATCCCGTCTGACTGTTTTGAGGGGAAAAAATGTGCAGTGTGGAGAGAGATCAAGAGTGGGACCTGCTTTGTGTGTGAGAGCTCAATAAATATCCAGGCAGCTCAGGGCAGCCATGGTTGTTGGGAATTTCCCTCCCATTTCCCTGGGTGGGCTAGGTTGTGAGCCAGGCTCTGAGCTAGAATTTCAGGCCACAATTTGGACAGGCACATGAAAATTTTGATCTCAATAAGAATGAGCAAGCAGAACTTGCCCAAAGCCCCCTTCCAGATACAACTGTGTTGGAGCAATAACAAAGACATGTATGAGAGTTTGAACTTGGCAAGTTCAGCCCCATTTCTGAGAGCTGCCTGGTCTGGGGTAGTCTCTCTGGAAGGACAACTTTTCCTTTAAGCCTTTTAGCTTTCTAGATCCTGGTAAATATTGTTGAAGGTGCAACACCATGTACACTCACACCTCTGTGTCAGATCCCTAAAGACTACACACACTGAGAAGATCAGGTATTCTTCAAACCTACAGCTGTAACCAACACCTGAGCATTTTGTATTTTCAGAGGAGGTCTGAGCCAGTGGAGGTTTTGGCAAGAGGGAGCAGCTCTACGCCTGTTCCATACAGCACAAGGCACCGGGTCACAAGGGATGTTTTATCTGCAGAGACTCTGTGTTTCACAGGTCCATTGCACGTATGGCCCTGCAGAGCATATCACAGTACAAACAGAAAGCAGATGGAGCCTCAGTGGCCCATGAGACTTTTCCAGCTGTGAGTCTACACGGAGCCAAAGACAAAGCCATAACAGCTGCTGTCCCATGAGGACCTGCCAGACCCCCAGGCATCACCTGCAAATCTGGAAAGAGCTCAGATCTGGCTCTGATCACCCCCCTCATTGCTCCTCTTTTACTTTTCATTAAACTGGTGGGAAAAGTATTCCCTTTTCTACTCTATTCTCCATAAACCAGTCTGCCTTCTGCTCAACTTCTACTCTCCTTCTCCTCCACTTCTACTGCCCTTCTCCTTTGGTTTGGATTTCACCTATGTGCTTGTCATGGTCTAGGAATGCTACTCCCCAGTTCAGTGCCCCTACTAAGGCTCACTCAAATCACATGCCACTCTCTTGCTCCCCCTTCTCCTCTCTGTTCCTGCTCTGGTGGGATGGAGCTGAGAATTGAGACACAAAAGATGAAGATCATGGGATGAGATAAGAACAATTTACTGGAAACAGCAATGATATAAGAAAAAAAACAGTAACAATGTTTATTACAAAAGTACACAAAAGAGAGGGTGATTCACATGCAAAAATGCTCACCACAGACCCCAAGACAATGAAGAATGCTGGATAGCTTACACTCCCCCCCCGCCCACCACATTTTTTTGGCCAGAAGCCACACCCTTCTTTTACTAACCCAAAGAGTCCCTTTTCTCTACCCTCAACAACCATGTGAGGTGGTATAGACTAACATCTGTGTTATGGCCAAAACTAGGGCAGAGATGCTACTCCCTCACAGGAAATATCAACGAGTGCATGCACTTTCCTGGGATAATGTGCAAGGGCAATTCTTACTCATCATCCGTGTGCCTCAACTTAAAAACCAGGGCTCATTCCATCTGAGACACAGCCTTTGCACTCAACAGTTTCTACTGCAAATAACGACCTGGGAGCTCCTTTGGGTTGTACAGGCTGCCAGAGAGAATATTCTCAGAGACTATGTAGTTTGGTAAAGTTAGTATTTGCCTCAGGAAGAGGGAAAGCTACAGGCCTTCCAAGTCCACTAGTGTCAAGGGATCATCCTTACTCCCAAAGGATTAGCTATTATAAGGATTAAAAGCTACAGAAATAGGACATAAGGAAAGTGCAGGGGAAAAAAAAAAGGTGGGGCAGGCATATTTTTACCTACTCTATTTTCTAATCATTTTGAGAGTTAGAACATTGAATTTTCTGCTAATCATTTGTTAGCTTTTTATTACTGTATGCTTTCTCAAAAATATTTGAATTTACCATTTTCACCCACACTTTCAAGGGTTACAGAAAGAGAAGGGTCTACATACAGAATGATATCACAGCCAGCATGAAAAAAATCTCTGCAGCGTGGGAAGATTGAACTGAATTTAAAAAAAAAGTTACTAACTGAAGAAATAGGGGCTGAACTTCTTCTGCCATGAGAAAAGGAACAGAGAAAAAGGGATAAAGGAAGGAAAGTAAGTAGGGCAGAGCTCACTGGGGAACACAGTAACCAACCTGACTCACCAGTACTCTGGCACAAGTGCAGTGGGGGTCCACGACCTGATTTGGTATCCCCAGGGGTCTCTTGCCCTAGATCTGGCAGGGTCAAAGCTTTCCTCAGCTAAACCTGCAAAAGTCAAGTCTGTCTGTGGTAGTGGGGAGGAAGCTATTCTGCAAAAGTTTTTTTGACAGAATCTGAGAAAATATATCCTGCCCTGAAGGACAGAATATTCTGCCCTGAAGGACAGAAGGGACAATCCTTCTGGATAAGATCTGTGGGTAATGTTCTCTGGGATGCTTTCACTTATTTGTGTGTAGCACATTGCTACTAAGACATTATGAAAGTGCAAATTCAGAGAGGAGAAACAAACTCTAGCCAGACTCTCAGAATTGAGCTGTATCTGCCATTTGACTGAGAAACAAAACAGATATGCTCCTAATTCTGCAAATATGGCAAAAATAAGCAGAAGATTTTTTTTTAATGCATGTAATAAGGACTTCACCCGAAGAAAAAAAAAAAAAAAAGAAAGATGTGAGTAGGGAAAAGGTCATGTAATACAGTAGGTCTGAAAGATTCAGTACTAGCGTATTTTTCAAGTCAGACTGGCCATGATACTAAGAAATCCTGCAGAGGGACTGGGTTTGTTTTAGGAAAAAGAACAGCAGGGAAAAGGAATGATCTGTGATGCTGGGAAATCAGAATAAATTAGGTTGAAAAAGACCTCTGAGGTCATTGAGTCCAACCTTTTACCGATCACCACCTTCTCAACTAGGATCATGGCACTAAGTGCCACATCCAGTGTTCTATTGAACACCTCAGGGACAGTGACTGCACCACCTCCTTGGGCAGTGCATTCCAATGTTTAACAACCCTTTCACTGAAGAAATTCCTCCTGATGTTCAATTTGAACCTTCTCTGGACCAGCTTGAGACTATGTCCTCTTTTCTGGTAGCTAGTTGCACCCAAAGCCTTTCCCTCATTCACTGGGCAGGTCCCCTGGTCATAAAAGTCAATCAAGTCAGTCAGGCAGGACTGCCTTTCTCAAACCCATGCTGGATGGGTCTGGTCTGTTGGTTTCCTGTGTATGCTGTGTGATCACACTCAAAATGATCTGTTCCATAACCTTCTCATGCACCAAGGTGAGGCTGACAGGCCTGTAGTTCCCTGGGTGCTCCTTCTGGCCCATCTTGTGGATGAGCATCAACCTCCAGTGATCTGGGCCCCTCCCAGTTAGCCAGGACAGTTAATAAATGATGCAGAGTGGCTTAGTGAGCCCTTCTGCTGCTCCCTCAGAACCCTTGGATGAAGCACATTCAATCACAAAGACTTGTGAGCATCACAGGAGATGGAGGTTTGTTCTGCTCCCTCTCACTGTTTACCAGCTCAGGGAGCCAGTTGCCCCGAGGATAACCACCCTTAAAGGCACAGAAGACATTAAGTACCTTGGCTTTTTCCTCATCCTTGGTGACCCTGTTTCCTCCTGCCTTCCATCCAATGTACTTATAAAAACACTTTTAATTATTATCTTTCACAGCAGTGGTCAGGTGGAGTTCTAGCTGAGCTTTTGCTTTTCTAATTTTCTTTCTACATGACATAATGGCATCCTTGTACACTTCCTGAGAAATCATACAGATCCATTTTGTGATGTGTGAGGAAAGGGTATCAGGTCCTTGGGTTCTTTCAAAGACCTACATGCTTTTTCTGGAGTACTCAGCTCTGATGGTCTGGTGAAGTTATTTCATTTCCTCGGTGAGGATTTATTGAAAAAGGAAATGTGAAGAACAGCACTGCATCTAACTCCCTGCTCTCACATTTCCACAAGAGACATTGCATTTCTTAGCTGCTCACTGAATGCTACCTCTCCACCCTACTGCAAGCCAGCCCATCAGCCTGGAGCTCACAGAAGTTACTAAATCACTCAAGTGTTTAAGTAACACAAAAGAACATGCAGCAGAGGGAAGGTTACCTGAAGCCAGCTTTCATCACCAGCTGTTTACCTGCCCAGCATTTCTTCCTGTTCTTCACTCCCCTAACTGAACCCTGACCTGAAACAACCTGTGTGTTTTTTAAAAACCTTCCACCCAAGTGAACAAGAAATCCTGCTGATTTCAGCACGAAGGAAGAAACCACTTAAAGTAAGCAATAATAATGAAATCAGGCCCTAAAAGTTTAGATTAAGCTATGGAAAATTGCACCAGTGACTCATTCTGCCTGGTGACTCCTCTTTTAGGATACTGAGAAATACAGCTCTGCTTGGAGATGATCTTTGTATATGAGGGTACAAAGAGGAAGGATAAAGGATGTACAACTTAATCTTGCAGATGAGAAGAGAGAAAATCTGCAACACATGTTGGTGTAATGGGACATGGAAATGTAGCAGACCTGACTTCTTCCCAGGGTCTGTGCAGATTTCAGTCTCTGTGATATCACAGAATCACCAGAGATCGATAACATCCCAGAAGCAGCTGCTGTGTATCTGAACAGCTGATCAGGGCAACCCATCTACTCAGAGTTTAGCCCTTTGGTGTGCCCTGCCAGCACAGCATCAGGTGGAACAGGAGAGCTAAACAGGCACGTGGTTATAGCATGGCATCTGCAGCAGAGTGCTTTAAATCACAGACATAGAAAGAGAGGATTAATCAAAAAAATTATATAAAAATAACAAGAAATGGGGAAAGGCCTGGACAGCCCTTCCAAGCTCAAGAAGAAAACACACATAATTGAAGCCTTTGCAGTGTGCCTCAGAGCAAGGCTGCATGCAGAGGTTTCCCAGAAGCAGGGTCCTGTGCTGGTCAGTGCCTTGCAGCAGTGCTCAGGAAAACTGGAAGACCATTGCTCAGCTGAAGGCAGGCAGGCAGAGTGGCAGGGCACCCAGCTCTGCCAGGGTACTGGGGACAGGGGGATGTGGTGGCAGCTGCTCTGTGGAGTGGGGAGGGAACACCCAAGCACCATAAAGCTCTGCACTGAGGGTGGGAGCTGGGAAAAGCAGAGCATTTTAGTGACTTCCACAAGAAGGGAATAAAAGTGACAAACTGAGAGCCTTAATTGCAGAGTAGAGGCATATCATCCCCTCTGCTCTGCACCCCTAGGGGGATGTGCCACGCAGATGTCTCTGTCTGGGGTGGTTGCCAGCAGGGTTTTGCAGAGGCTTTGTCTCTGGGCTGTGCACTGGCAAAGAAATTATGGCTTTTATGTGCTCTCTAACTGCAATTGCAGCTCCAGCTTTATGCTCCTGCTTTGCTGGAAGACAGTTTGTCCCTCCTCTCCCTCATTTAGCCCTCCTGAGAAGCATAGGGGTGCTATCACAGCCCAAATGACAGATCAGGAGAGAAAAGACTGATGAGTGAAATCACAGATTTGACATTGGAGGGTGAGGTGAAGGTATCCCCATAACACAGACAAGCATCATGCCTGCAGGCAGAGCTGCTGTGAAACAAGAGAGCCAGAGGCAGCAGCTGCAAGGGAGGAATGTAACTGAGCTCACTCCCAAAAGTGTCCAATCCTTCCTTGGACACTTTCTATGGTGCCTGGAGGAAGGTCACTGTCACCACAGCAGGAACTTCGGTCCTTCATACTGTTCAAGCAAGACAGACAACTCAAAAGAAGGAGCACTTCAGTGGCCCCAAGGCATGTGAAAGGAGCAGTTCAGCTGTCAGTGGGTAGAGAGAAAGGTGCCCGAAGGACAGAGGGTGTTGAGAAACTCATCTGTTTGTCAGGGGACAGCCCTGAACCTCTGAACCACTCACATCTCTTATTGCAGGGCTGCTTTTTCCTTTTTTGCAGGGAAGCAAAGAGGCAGGTGTGACTCACTCAAACATGAGCTGGACCTCAGGGTTGGAAGATGCCCCCTTATCACTGCCCCCAGAGGCTCCCTCAGCTTGAGCACATTTTGCAAGGCAAGGGCAGATAGTGCTGCCACTTTTGCCACCTCGCCTTCAGCATGAGTGGAGGTGAGGCACTAGTTAATTAATTCTGTTCTGCCATGGAACAGGAAAAAAAAAAGGAAGTGTTGTTGTGGGTCCCCCAAGAATTACTTCTTTTGGAATATCTGGCAAATTGAAAACATTTGGCTTCAGATTAAGTGAAATGTTTTATTAGGTGGAAATCAAATAATTTCCCTAGGGAGGCGTTTTCTACAAAAGCCTAAAGAAACAGACAGAATGGTTGGATTCCCAAAAGAACAGAAACTCTTCCTATGCTACAGAAGAGAGGTGGTACCACTTGGGCTGAACTAAGCACCTGGCCATGGAACCCACTTTGACCTTAGAAGTTATTGGAAATGAAGAGGAGCAGCTTCAGCAGAGATGGAAGGCAGAGCAGCCCGGGCACTGGTTGTTCATCCTGTGGGAGAGAATCCCAGGTTCATGGACTTCTATCTGCCCTAATTACCCTTCCTCTTAGAGGGTCCCAATCAAGAAACCATCAGATATGTTCCCTAGGTATTTCAGGCTTCTCTTCTGAAGCCATCCCCTATTTCTACAACAAAACCTAATGAAGACTCCCTCGTGACTGAAGCAGCCTTTGCCAAAGGAGGCTTGGATGTGGGTCTCTCACACCAAAAGGTCTTCTGCCCTAGTGGGTGGACTAGGAAACCCAGCAGTAACTGCTAGCCAGTTCTGCATAGGAACCCAGTCTGCAAAACATGAAAAATCCTGTTAAAGAAACATCAAAAAATGGATCAGTCTACATTCAGCCATAGATAGACAAAACAATCTGCTTATTTTTACATAAACTAGTCAATCATTTTGAGCAATTGGGTACTGCAGTCTTTGGCAAAATTAAAACAAAATCTGGTAAGGTGGAGCAAAAAAATGTAATGTGCACATATTTCTGGATTTAATTTTTCTCATATCTTTGCATTAATTATTCTTTCACTGACTTTGGTCACACTTTTTTTGACCACATGCAGCTTTGTCAGTAACATTTAAATAGGCAAACCAACTATGTGGCAGAACCCAAAGTTGTGTGGTACCAGGCAGATGTGCAATGCTCCAAGAGACGTGAGCAAAGCCCCCTATGTTCCACTGGTATGTGGGACCAACAAGGTTATTTGGGATCCATGAGGGTACTAGAGGGAAAGACAATCAGATTTTCCATAAACAGCGTCAAGGTCTTTTTGTGTCAGCAGTCAGCACCTCAGAAAATTACCTCATGACAAGGTTTCAGGGACAGAAAAGTTCTGCACAGATTTCTAGCCTTCTTGACGTAAGTGCTTGCAACACACACTTACTGAACATAGTCTTCTTCAGGGCCAATTTTTGCTTGTTTTAATATCCTTTCCAAAATATCTTACTGGGGTCATGGGAAGTGCTATGCAGCCAAGTCAAGTGACAAGCATCAGCATGTTGTCAGCATGTGAAAGCAAAAACAAACCGTTTTAAAAGGAATTAGAGAGTCTAATGACTGAGCTAATCTTAAACTGTTCCAGGAAAAAAATGCATCTGGTAAAGGAGAGAAACTAGAGGTTTTTACATCCATTTACTCCCCCAGGTGAAACTCCTCTGCACCTCAGATGCAAAGCCAAGCATAGCAGAGACAGCAACAGGATGGCCAAAGCAGGGATCTGGCTTCAGAACATGCTATTCCCAGACTACATGGATTAGTCTATCATTTCTAGCCCAGCCTCTGACAAAGCCAGCTCCCCACGTTGCCTTTGCCATCTGCAAAATCAGGAGAACAGGTGGATTTGTCCTACTTCCAAACCAGTAATGACCAGGCCTCACAAGCTGTACTGTATTCCCACGCCTGTGAGACAGAAAGATATTACTGCCCCTGCTTTGAAAATGAGGAGCCAAGAATAGGTGAAATGTAACTTTTTGCCCAAATTTTCACATAAAACTGGTGACAGAGCAGCTGACTCAAAACCAGTTGTCCTGTCCCTAGGTCAGGACTTCAAATCTTAACACTTTACTCCAAGCCTGACCTGAGATTTGCTCTAGAAGGTAAATACTGATGCCTGTGGGCAAGTTTTTCCCTTTTCTTACATGACTGCAGTTCTTGGAATTTACTTCTTAAAGACCTCAGTCTCTGTTCACTTATGGGCAGAAAAATTGCATGCAGAGAAACTCAAGCACCCCACAGGTAGTACAACGTCAATATCCTGTGAAGCCATTTGGAAATGAAGCAGTGGGCATGCCAAGGCTTTGGAGGCATAATATTTCAGACTTGATAAAACTACATAGAACTGGGTCATAGGATCTCTTCAGCCAACAATTAAACTTCCCTAGAGGTTTTGGTTCTCTGGGGTGGGGTTTTATTCAAGCCCTAAATATACCTGTGACCAAATTCCCAAGAAAGGAACATCTCCTGAATGTAGAAAATACTAACAGTATCTTTTGTTGGTTCTGTTGAGCTTCAAACTCGTTCTGTAGAGACAGAATGGACCAATATCTTATCAGAACCTGTAAAACAATTTTCTTTCTTGCAAAGAATTTTAGAAATGCCCAAACTTGCTCTGCCCTTTATCTCCACTGGATGAGCCTCTGGAGCCTGTGTGCAGTAAATCTCAGTGTAAATTATATTTTAAACAGCAATAAAAGCAACTGCTATCTAAGAGTATAGTGGTTGTCACAACACCTCCAGCCACATCTGCTCAAAATTTCAGCAACAATCAGGTGGAAGTCAGTTCTCAAGCTAGCTGACTAATATGATTTCCTTTCTGTAGACATTTTGAATAGCCTGAAACGTAAATTCAAATAGCATTAAAAAAGTTTGCAAGTTTCCTATGAAGCTGAAATCCTGTAAGATGTTATTTCAGAAATGTTAATACATACAAAATATTAGATGCAGGCCAGGACTTCAGTAGCTGTTGAGTAAAATGACCACAGCTGAGTATTTTTCCAATGTCATGGCTGCTCAGCACTGAATAAGGACAGCAAAGGTATTTGGGAATGAGCAACAACAAAACTCAAGAGTCACATTAGCGTCACGCAAGAATCAAATTTCCAGGTTCTAAGGAGCAGAAGCCCCACTTCAGCCAGCCAGAGGATGCAGGACTGACTACAGGGCAGCAATTCCTGGGTAAACCTCAGCAGCTTTGTTTCTGTGCAGTTCCCAGATCAAACATGTGATACAACAGGCAAGTTATCCAACATGAGACTGACAATTAAAATTTGTCAAACCACATGTTTCCATGAAACATTTGTGCTTCAGCACATGCGCATTTTCTAACCGCATCAGCTTTGTTGAAACATTTCTACTCAGTTCCTACCCAGCTTGTGGAAACAAGCTCTACTTAGTTCTGCTTGCTCCCAAAATTACAATTTCTTCTCATACAAGCAACAGGAGAGCTGTCATTAGGGCCTTATCAAGGTCCTTTGAGCATGCAAATGGACAGGGTAATTCTGTTACTGTCATTCATCAGCTGTATCAAATCGTGTACATGTGCTCCCTTAACCAATTTGTCACAGTACTTAGAAACACACTGGCCCACACTAAATAGTCAGCAATGACCTGCTCTGCAACCCTTCATTAATTACTGTGGCATCATAACCCAGCACAGGTAGCTGCTTTTCAGAGTGGAGCCGCAGAGACAAATTTTGTTTTGGAAATAGGCACCTGCATGGGTCATAAAAGCCCAGCTAAGAAAGGAAAGCATGCTCCAGTTAATCACTAATGACTAACTTTCCTTTGTGTTGAACAGACTGTGCTGAACAAAGCAAACCTAGAGCTTGGAGTATTTAAACAAAAACACAAAGTAGTGCATTGAGAGACTATAAAAGGAAGCAATATAGAAGAAATCACATGTCTGCACGCTTTCACAGTATCACCTAGGAATGCACAGTACTGGGTACAGCCATAATTCTGGGGCCATGGAGTTCTCACTGCAGTAGGCCATGTAGGAGGCATCAGATACTCTGCAAATTACTGAATTCCCTATTAGAAAGAATACAGTTCCTTCTGTATAACAGAAAACCCAGTCACTTTGGTTCCCATAATCAAAGAGGTCCATCAGTGTGTGAAGACCATCAGGTCCCCACTGTCACAAAAGTCCTTGCCAAGTCACTGTTGGCCATCAGAGATGCTGGTACCCAGACTAAAGACAGAAACACTGGGACAAGGTGATAGGGTCTCCCAGATATATGGTTACATCTTCTCATGTGGTATGGGTGGCTACAAGCACAGTGTGCTCAGTGACCTGCCTCCTCAAGAGCAGCCCCCAGCCCAGCTGCAGAGTAGCCTAAATAGATGTGCACAAGCACAGAACATCCCAGGAGATGGCCTCCAAACCCACACTGAGATGACATCAGGGTGCTCTTCAAGGAGTGCCTCAGCTATGGTGTCACACCTCTGATTCTCTTTGGAGCAGGGATTGTTTCCTATGTATGACTTGTATCAGGTTTGAAGCCTCTGGATGTTACTGACATGGGGGTGACTCAGACCAAGAAGGCCCAAATTAATTCCTACTAGATGCAATTAAGTAGATGTGTAAATGCACTGAAGAAATTACTGTGGCTCATTACAGACCAGGAGACAGATTTACTGACCTGTGCTCATCTGTACAACCCATGTATCAGGCACCACATTTCATCCAGAAGAAAACGGAGCCACAATGAGAGATTTTCTCTTTCACAAGTTCAAACCTGGAAGAGTTAAAACAAAAAGGACCTCTGCCCCAGCTGCATAAATAAGAATATTTCCACTCAGAACAGAACTGAAATGGAGGTTAGATAAGCAAGGCCTTGGCAGCAGGAAAAACAAACAAAGTCAGTCCCTGCTACACCCACTGAGAAGCAGCTTGTTTTACCATGAAACAGTTTGTCACACAAGATCTGCAAAGACTCACTAGCAGGCAAGAGCAACCCATCTAGGTTTCTGTGAGCCCAGACAGGAGGAGGAATGGCTCTCAGTTAGGATGTTTTGGGTGTTGTGACAGGAGGGCAAAGCTGCAGCCCATCCAGGCACTCAGCAGCACACCACCAGCTAGAGGTTTCCTGGGTGGAGGGCTAACCTGGAGGCTGCCCTGATTCCAATACACCATGTCAGTTGAGAACAGGAAGCCAGTTCAATCAGACCATGTAATTCCCTGGCAATCCTCACTTCCCTTAAAGAAGTCTTCCACTAATAACAGCTCATCTTGGCTCAGACAGTGGTGGGAAGCTGGCCTCTTCTGCTGAGATCTCAACACTAAGTTGAAAACAAGAGATATATAAGATCTAGGCAGACATCAAAGCACTTGCTTCCACCTCTTTAAGGGGTCCCAGAGGTTTAGGAGAGAGGTCTGAGCTCATCCCAACACCCTCACAGAATTTACACTATTGCAGTCACTCACGAAGGAGCTTCAGCCCAGCATCCTCATGCTGCTGACAGAAGCAATGTGGCTGTGCTGAGCCCAGCTGCACCCACTAACCTCCTCTGCCCCCTGGGACACCTTGCTCTTTTTTGCTTTCGGTAGGCTGGCTGATGAACAGCTCCTTGACTGAAGGGATGATTCAGATACAGCTCTAGCAAGAAGAAACTCTTGTGCTATGACAGTGACACAGGATGTAGCATCTCTGTTTTTGTTGCTCAAGTGTCCTTTCCCCTCCTGCACCTCCCTCTGCTCTCTTCCTCTAATTTTATTCGCAGAGCTGAGCGATTGCTTTTAACAAAGACGGTTGAGTCATTTCCCAGCTCTGATGTGCCATCTACCAAATGCTTCAGATGACTGATGTCTTAAGAAAGAACCCTGCCTGTTCCCTGGCTGCACATCTTAAAGCTGCCAAAATGCAGCAATTATACCCAATTTCTGTGACACAGAACAAGTAGACCTGTCATTATCACAGCTTCTCCTTGGACAGGCAGTGGGTGAGAGAAGGAAATACATGATCAGTGTCATAACAATAACAGGCTGATGCATGCCATGAAACAGCCAGCTGCGAGTCCACATCAGGAAGGTGTCTCTTCATGTGTGCAAATAACAAAGCCCATGAAAGATTGACCTGGGCATTACAGGAAGGCACCACTGCTCAATGGTGGGCCCCTCTGCCAGACAGATGCCACTGCGCCTGTGGTCCAGCTCTGTGCTCTCAGTACAGGCTCCAGAGGACATCAGGCATGGCACATTTGACTCCCCACTCCACAGCATGGGCTCAAGCAGAGCACACCCAGGACCTCCAAAACAGGCAAGGCAGCTCTCTGGGGAGGTGCATTACTCTGCTCTGTCTTTTCAACACAACACCCACCTCTAACAGGGACAAAATTCTGTCAGACAGCTGCCAAGTAACCTTTGTATGAGGCTACAGAACATTTCTCTGTGGCTTCACATCCACCACGGGAGAACATGTGTACCTTTGGCTTTTATTCCCTCCTATACATAGTCCCATAAGGGGTGCTGAAGGTTAACAGAGGAATGGCTGTGCCTATGATCCCCAGGCAACACTGGCCTCTGTTGTGGATTTTGACAAGGCAGTGTGCACAGCACCTTGCTGGGTACTTCCCTGACTACCTCAAGCACCCAAAGCCACACAGTGCTTCCTCCCCACACTCTTCATGTTCATCCCCATAACTCCCTCACCACTTGTTGGTCACTAGTTTCTAATGGACATAACTGATTGGATGTTGCCTGGCTCAGAAGATGCCTGACATGCTCCAGTGTGCCTCACAGCAATGATGAGCCCTTCCTTGGGAACAAGGAGGGGAGGCAGCAGGCCCTGCTCTCTAGAGAAGACTCATGCGCAGAAGGTAGGAGACCTCCAGCTTTGTTCAGCCACAGTGTGAGGCTGACAGATGAAGGAAGAACAAGTAGAAGAGACAAGTCAAGCGGACAAGTCACAGTCCTCAGACCTGAGCTTCCTTGCATGTCACTTGTGTCTGGCTACACAATTAATATTTAGAACCTGGATGCCATCACAAATTTCAACAAGCAACACAGAAAATCTTTCATCTGCCTGACCACTCCCTTTTCAAGGGGTCTGTACCACTCCAGCTTTTTCCTTCCTTCTTCCCCATCTCATTTTCCCTGCCCTCATATTCCACTCCTCACCCTTCTCTCTTTTCATAGCCTATAACTCTTCCAACTCATCATATGGGCTTCTAAAATACAGGATCACTACACCTGAGTCAAGCCCTTTCCATCTCATGGCTACATCTCTCCTCTCCCTGCTCCTCTCTCATGAGCCCAGCAAAGTCCCTTTCCCCACTGCCTGCTCTCTCCAGTCAACATGGACATGTTACCCACTAGCACAACCCCTACCAGCCACTGCTCCTCATCCTTTGCTGTTTTAAGCTCAAACCAACACAAGATAACTATGCAAGTTGGAGGCATACCTTCCTGCTCCCATCAACAAGAGTCAGATGCTGTGATTTGCTAAGGTCGGATCCTGGAAGTTGAAGACCAGAGAGACCTCAGCTGTCCCAGTCGTTTCCCTGCACTCAGCCTTCAAACTCTTGACTGGGTCCAAACAAAACAGACCAATGAGAAGCCTCTGGCTTTTACTCTGGCAGTAAAAGGGCAGACATAAGCCTGCCCTTTTACTGGTCCAACAGTTTATATTGCTGAAATAAAAGTGTAAGTGAAAGCAGAATAATGGTAAGGACCTACACTCAGGAGTCTGGAAAACAATATACTATTTGTATTGTTGGCAGGAAATTTGCTTTATAAGTAAGTCAGCCCAGGCTTATGTTATCAGGTTTGAGCCTAGCCTATATCCCTTGGAAAAAAGCTGTGCACACCTTCCCAAATGGCAGTCCCAGGGAACAGCTCTTTCAGGCATTTTGTATATTTTAGCAATATGAATACCCTTGGACAGAAGTCATCATTGCTCTGTGGCAGGGTCACTGATCCACTCTTGCCAAAAGTACAGCAAAGTATTCTTTAAAGCTGAGTGCTTGTCTCCCCAGAGCAAGCCTCTGCCTCAGATACCACTGGCTGTCAACTCATTTCTCTGTTGTCATTCAAAAGAAGGAATAACAAGTGAAAAACACAAAGCAGCTTGGCCTGGGAAACTTCTGACAGCCTGACAAAGGAAAGCAGAGGAAGTAGCTACTTGTTTATATATTTTGAGATCTCTGAGTAAAGATTCCCCTGAAAAAACATCGTGACTTCCTCTAACCAGATGAAGAAAAGAAGATGTCAGCTTGTATCTCATCAGATTTTCTGGTGTAAAATATAAACCAGGTATTTAGATGGATGATGCCATTCAGTGACAGAAATGTTCCTTCTGAGAAGCACTACCTGCATTAAAAACACAGACTAAACCAAACCCACTAAAAGAACAGAGTGTACAGAAACTACATACCACCCACTCAGCCTTACAGATGCAAAACAACTGAACCCACAAGGAAGAAAACAAACAGGGAAGGCAGCCAGAGCACAATGCCTGGCTCAGGCAGCAGCAACCAAGCAGCAGCTGTATCACAGAGGTGGGTAAATGGCTGTACAAACACAGCCCTGGGCATGTGGTCCCCCATGTCACCCCAGAGGCCCCTCTGGAGCTGCCAGGGGTTCCAGCTGCCTCCTGCTCTAACATGCTTCTCTAGCACCAGAGCATATTTCTCAATATGCAACACACTTGCAGAGCTGTAGTGCCTCAGACTTCCCCAGGTACAGTAAGTACATGCTTGGCTCCTGTTAGTTCAGACACTTCAGGAAGGGCAGCAAGACTAACATGGAAATGGAAGGGAAAGCTGATATGGGAATACTTTAAAAGATCTCAATAAAGAGCACAACAATAGGATTACATAGACTCAATAAAGGACAGAGCAAGGGAATTTTCCTTGGGTAGGTATTAAGACACAAAACAAACCCTGGTGAAGTTGGTCAAGCAGTGCAAGAGGCTCCTAGAGAGGCTGTGAATTCACCATTACTGCAGATATTCAGCAATCAGCCAGATATGACCCTGAGTGGCTTTGCAGTTGGTCTTGCTTTGAGTGGATGGAAGGATCAGGTGATCTTCAGAGATCTCTTCCAGTCCAAAAAAAAACCCAAAGGTGTTTGATCAAAAGCTACTGAAATAGAGAGTTTGGAATTCACTTGAAATAGCAATATGAATTGAGCATTTCAAGTTTAGTCTGTAGAACTCTGGGTTGAAGTTTAACCTTTTTACTTAAGAAACCCCTGCCATGGTACAAAGGGCAAAGGAAAATGCAAATTTCTGAGGTTTCTTGCATAGAAAACAATACCAAGAGGAGATCAAGAGATACAAAAAGCCCAGATAAAGAAACCCCTCTGTCTCCAAGCTCATTAAGACCACGGAATACCCAGGACCAAGGGACCAAGAAGCGCATGTGTAAAGGAGAAAAGGTTCAAAAGTTCATCCTCGAGGAAGATCACAAAATCTTCAGCCTCAGAGACCACCAGGGACCCCCGTGCAACCACCACAGCCAACAACGCATGCCCAGGAGGGCGTGGACCTGATCACCATACAAGGCAAGGACAGGCAGGGCCAGGAGTTGAATATGCATAGAAAAGTTGTGTATTGTATTGCATATGGAATACCTTTGTGAATAAAGCTGTGGGACAGCCCGAGGCTCGGGGCACAAGTTTTCAGGAGAATTATCTCACTTGTGCCAGGGCACTGACATACACACCCACTGCATAACTAAACCTGGTTGTGGAGTCTATTTATTCCACATACTGCTTCACTACCATTAAGAACTGGAATAGAACAGGAGCTTGAGAATAGGTATTCACAGTATTTAGGAAGAGAACTGTGATCAGGGGGACAAATCAAATTATTTGGAATGATATGAAAATACTATGTTATTAAAATGAACTTGATCAAATAGGTTTGATTGAAATCACAGGCCAGTCATATGCCTGACATTCCTGATATTGCTGGATGCATCCAGAATGGGAAAGCCAGGCTGAGGAGAAAAGAAGAAGCACTTTCCTCCTCCTCCAAGAGATGTCTTTCCTGCCCACCATGATTTGCATATTGCAGAGGTGAGAGCATGGATCCGGCCTAGGAAGAGGCGGTGCCGACAAGTTCTGGCAGGCAGGAGTGACCTCTCCTGGAGACTGCCAGCCTGGTAGCCCTGCTCCAGGGACAACAGGAGCCCAGCCACAGGCCATGGTTGCCTCTGTTTGGCCAGAGTGCAAGAGAAAGGACCCTGACAAATCTCCGCAGGCGCTCCATGTCAGCCCCCAAGACACACTTACAGTAGACACCCACCATAACATTGTCAGCCTGCAGAGAAACATGTCTTTGGAAAGCACCTCTGTTTTGTATTTGGCATGAGCAGGATTACCTGATAATGAAGTGCTCTCTACTTCATCCATAAACACAGTTCTTTAAGTAGATTTGATACAAAAGATATTTAAATCTGAAGGGCCTATTCCAGTTAACCTGTCTTTGGAACAGGGCAAAATGCAGAAAGGTGACTGTAGAGAACAGTGACAGTTATTAAAAGTAGTGGCCTAATTAGTCACAATTATATAATTACAGAAAAATTGGAGTTGGGAGGGACTTCTGGAAGTCACCTCATTTAGGCTTCTGCACAAACAGGTGTGATTAGGTGGTGAGGTTGTTCAGGGACTTGTCTCGTTCAGTTTTAGTATCTGCAGAATCAAAAATTCCACTTTCTCTCTAAAAAAGGTGCTTATCCTTTTATGGTATCAGGTCTTATTAAAACACAGTTCCATATTTGGTGACATCACTAGCTTTTCCAGTGTAGATAACTCTATCAGTAAATTTATGCCAGAAGTCATTTTACAGCCTCACTTGACATTGTCATATGAAACCCGCAATCCACAACATCAGTATTACTCATGGAAAGTGGGTAGCATTAACTATGATACAAAAATGGTGAGCTTGGAAAGACAAGGACCATCAGATGTACAGGCCCACCTAAAAGCCTGTCCAACATGACAAATTAAATTGTATATTATGGTAGTTAATGCATCCAAATTTGGATCAATCATATGGTAGTAAAGGATGGTGAGGGTTACATGGATACAGTGCATGACAGACCCTCACAAAATAGCATCTCCATAATGGACTCTACCCAAGGGTCATGTACATAGTAAAACATTATCCTATTGCCAGAACAAATGTGATTCTCGGACACAAAAGCACAAAAATATCCTGCAATAGCAGAGGTGTGGCATTATCTTAGTAAACATCGCTGTTGAAACGGCAGCGGAAACTACTCCACTGTATTGAAGGAGAATGTGTAGTTTTATGTCAGTGTTCACAGTTTAAAAACAACACAGAAATGGTCAAGAGTTCAGGAAAAAGCTTCAAGAAAGATACAGCATCTGGAAAGCATACTTCTAGCAAGAATCTTAAGAAGCTCAATCCAAGTTTACCCAACAGAAGGTCAAAAGATGATTTGTAATTAACCAGCACCAGAAGAAATTATGATAAATAGGATTTTTCAATCAGGTAGAGAAAAAAACCCAGGAATATAATTTGATGCAGTGGTTAGAAGCCAAGCAAATTCAGAGGAACTATAGGGAGCACTGTTTAACAAAGGTCATAATCTGTTAGAACCATTTACGTAGGAATGGGATAAGCTTCCACAGTTTGAGACCTTGAACTGAAGACAAAACATCCTTTTTTCAAAGATACAATGCATCTCAAGAAATGTTGGAGCAGAAATTATTGGGTGAGATTTATTGTCAGAACAGATAATCATAAAGATCCCTCTGGTCTTAAAAATATGAAAAGTGCCCAGGAAGAACAGAAAAGACCTCTGAAAGCACTGAAATACATCTGAACAAATTGTGCTGTGTTACGAAAGAGATTTTAATTACTATTAGAAGTTGCAAAAGAAAAGGAAATCTTTTTGAAAGCCACAATTTCATTAATAAATATTAAAAATCCAGTGAGGAAATCCTTCACATAGCTGCCAACAACTGAAGAAAAGAGGAAGGACATCTGTAGAAAACAAAAAAGAGGTCACAGAAGTATTCCTTTTCTGCAAAACCTGAGTGTAAATGTAGATTAATTTTGGTGCAACTGAGAGCAACACCTGGCCTCTCATTTTAAACAAATAAGGCAGAGATTTGTACTCTCATAAAATCAAACAGAGAAAACAAAGGAAGGTGTAAAAATTACAGTCCAGAGATTGCACAACGTTGTTGAGTTTGCTCTGTCCAGTTTTTGAAAGCTAGCCTTGTGCTTTGTGTTTTTGCATATTTGCAGAGGATTTGTGGGTGCAGAATACCACCAAACCAGCCACTTTGTGCTGGTGCCAGTGACAATGTGCAGTTGCAGGCTGCAAGGGAAACTCAAGCTCTGGCAGAGGATTGCCTGGGAAGTGCTGTTTTGATGTGAAACCAGATGGTGTTTCAGTGGTGTTTTGCTTTGAGATTTCTGGGTTTGCTCAAATCCAGGAAACTCAGGAGGAGGGAAACCATAAGCAGATGAAAACATACCCAGCTAACAAACAGAGTTTGCACAAGCTCCCCTGTGCACAGTCTGGGGAGAAATGTAACCCTGGCCTTTCCCACTGGAGCCACACTGGGACCCAGCACACAGGAGCCGTGCTGTGAGCGAGGACATGCAGACAGTGGGAGACCTACAACCCAGCTCCTTGGGCAGATGGGAAAGGAAACAGGAACTCAAAACAGAATAAGGCTTTACAGAAGATTTTTTCCTAAAATAAACCCCAACAACCACCAGCTGGTTCTCATTTTGGTCTGCAGATGAATAGATTTTGAGCAGAAAAGCAGCAACAGATGCCTCGGTGCTGCTCTGCAGGAAGAGAGGCAATTATCCACACGGATCTCACCCCTGGGATTTACAACTCAGGAGGCTGTGCCATGCCAAGCTGGCCCACAGACTGAGAGCTGCACCCTGCCAATGCCCACCTGTTGCTCTTCCAGCCCTAGGTGCATCCCTCTGGGATAGGGCATAGCTGTGCTCTGGGAGCTGGAATAAAGTCTGTCCTTTCCTTTCACATCCTCAGAACCACTTGTGAGCTGGGGAAATGAGGAGGGAGGCACAAGAAGAGAGCTGGGACAGACAAGGCAAGACTTTCACAGGTGTCCCCAGGAGGGAGGACGGGGCCTATGCTGAGCTCTCAATGGTCTTTTGGCAACAGAAAGCAAAGATCATCTGCCAGTTACAGGTTTTGCCTACTCAAGTCCCCATGGTTTTTCACTACTTAGATGCAAGGGAGAAGAGCTGAGGGCCACAGCCTTTCAGGAAGCATGTCACCTCTCTCCATGTGCACCTTACTCTGTGTGAGAAAGCCCCTTGAAACCAGCTCCACACAGGCCCTGAGAGCCCCTCTGCTTGGTCTGCAAAACTGTTTGACTACAAGGATTCAAGTTGCATCAAGTGACACACAGGAGCCCTGGGACACAGCCCAGGCATCCAAAGTCAAGTCCCCCCACCAGGGCTTACCTTCTCTCACACCACCATCCCATCCTCAGCCATAGGGGGGTACCTGGTAGAGCAGCAGCAGCCTGGGCAGCTTCAGCCATAGAGCCAGCAGTGGGAAGCCCAGTAGGTAGGGAATTGACTTTGCAAGGTGGCTGCACATTTCCTGCACGTCCAAGGACCACCCCTGTGCCAAGACGGGAAGAAGGAGGCTAGAGCTACTTCCATGGCTTTTACAAAGCCTACAAAATCCTCTCTCCAAGGAGAGGTATATAAGGAATTACTGGTGGATTAGTTCAAGCTGAGCCTTGAGGAAGAGGCAACAGGTTGGGTTGATGTTGGGACGGGACACACATGTGTGTGCTGCAGAGGCAGCCTCAGAAAGGTCTAGCTCACCATTCTTGCTCCTCAGGGCTCTTCCTGGGGCAGCTGGCTATAGGTGTGCTGCAGGGTTGTTTGATACCCACTGGAGCTGGGGTCAAATGAGAAACAATATGGGTAGGGATTAGCACAGCAGGTTCATTGCAATTACTGTCTCTTCAGAGGGTGGGGTTGTGTGTGTTTTCCAGCCATTCCAGTCTGTGCCACAGTCAGCATCCTTTAGTGCTAAGCCTAGATCATAAGCTTCCTGGATGGACTCCATGTCAGTTTGTATATAAAACAGAGGGACAGCACATACATGCTTTATATAAACGGATATTGGAGTAAGGAACTCTGCCACAGTCAACATTTCCACAGGTCAGCCCGAGTCCTTGTTATGATTGCAAATGGTTTTTCAAGTACAGCTCTTCCTGTCAAGGAATGTGCGTGTGAAATATCCGTGACACATCGCACACGGACACTTCGCCATGTCAACAGTGCACATGCACGCTCAGTACTCCAGAACTACATGCCTACATTTACCTCATGCTCTCTCCTGGCCAACAATCTTCCAAAAGATAGAACACTTTTCAGGTATCCTGTTCAGAGAGCATCCTGGACTTGCTAGTTAATGTCCCATCAGCTTGTTGGGACAAATCAAGAAGAATGATTGACTCTCTGCGGTCCTGGAAAAGCAGCTCATGATTTCTTTCAGACTAAATAATCCAGTTTCTCTGACTGTTTCTGCCACCTTACAGCTACCTGGCACAGAAAGCTGACAGCCCCGCTGAGGGAAAGGGTCACAGAGGAACACAAGACTATCAGGCAGTAATTCTTGCACTTGTTTAGAGCTGGACTAAAAATAGAGGTTCTTGAACCCGGTTCACCGTAAAAAGCCTGCATAATTCAGATGAATTTTACCAGTAAATTGCAGCGACAAAGGAAAAACCCCACAGCCTTAAAAGGTCTCTGGAAGCCCATCCAAAACAGTGCTCTGTCCAAGTGCTCTTTATGGGAGGGTGGTGGAGGACAGGGTGGGAACTCAGATGCTAAAGACAGCTCTGGCCTGTCGGGAAAAGAGCAAACTTTGCCCCCTGTCTCTGATGTGTGCCTGCCACCAGGACAGCATGTCCGAGTGCTCTGAACTCAAAGCGAGAGGCAGCCCTTTGCTTACTCATTTCTGTATTGCCACCCCCAGAATATGTGCACACTGTGTACTGCCTCTGCCCTGGGAGCTGACTTTAAGGGAACTCTGGGAAATGAGGAATCTTTGCTTACCAGACTGCAATGCAAGCCTTTTATGATAAGTTCTACCCCTGTGTTTATATAAATATCCAAAGACAAAACCAAACATTGAGTGCATTTTCAAAAAAACCTAAACAAATAACAACCCCCAGATACATAGACCTTGCTCCCCTCATTGCTCAGGTAAGATCTCCCCTTTGTTTCTGCAACACTGTGGGTGTAAGGAGTTGACATTCTCCACCAGTCTCCGGCATTCAAGTGTCATTTCTGGTTTCCTCTCCTTTTATTCCTTAAGCTCCTGCTTGCTTCCTCCTTCCTTCTCACAGTCTGGCCATAGCATTTCCTCAACACAAAATGGAGCCTGTGACCTTCTGCAGATGCTGTAGTCAAATATGAACTGTCAGAGCTCATCCCTCCTAATTTGGCCTATTAAGAGTTCCCCACAAGTATTCAGTTTTATTTCATCAACTACCACTTTTAGATGTTTAGAAATGCAAAATTTCTTTTAATTCTAAATGCTAAACCCTCTACTTAAATTCAATATCTTGAATGCCTCCTCACGAGGTGAGGAGCAGCACCTATCCCTGAAAATGCAGGGGAGAGAATTCAGCTGAGCCAAGATGAAAAGGGTGGATTTATTCCCCAGTTGAAAGCATTGCAAAACTTTTACTAGTCACGAGGATGCCCAAGCCTTACTACAGAACACATATATCAAAGCTGACTTCCATGAAAAAACTGCATCAGGGTAAATCTATCTTTGTGGTGAGTAGGAATAGCTGTGACAAGGCAGTTGGCACTTCAGGCTCTGAATTCAGGAGTGCATGAGTGGAAGGACAATTGTGACTCAAACCTGTTGGTAAGATCATAATATGTCCTTTCCAGGTTTCCATGCAACTATTTGGACTGCTGTCTGACACTCCTGGCAGCAGCCCTTCCTGAGAGGGGGATGCTTTCATCTGTATTTGCACAGGGGAATTTATTGAGTGATTAAATCAGCAGCAGCTCTCCCAAGGCTCCAGCTGGCACAACAAGTAAGGCATCAAGGCAGGAAGCAGCCAAGAATGTGGGGCAGTGAGCCAGGAGCAGCTGCCTTCTCCATGGGATTTCAGGTGCTATCCCCACTCTCAGCAGAGTGGTGTCTGACGTGTCCTGGGCATGCTGACATGGTGCAGGGCCTGGAGTCATGCAAGCAAAAATGCTGCTGGGGTTTCCCATTTAGGCAGCATCATCAGATAGATGGCACTTACAGATGGCAGACCCAATTTTTCCATTAAAGATCCACCTAGAAATAATGGGGGAAGCCCAGGCAAGGAAAACAAGCATGGTGACATTCAGTGAAACTCCTCCACTTTCATGATAAATTAATTAGTCTGGAGGCAGCGAGCAGAAGCATCCTCAGCTTGCTGCAGCAGTGAGTCATCCCCTACTCTTTCCACTGTTTAAAGACTGCCCTGCTCAACAGCCAAAGGCATCTGTGGAAACAAAGTGAAACAGAATTGACACGAGCTAGTAGGTAAGGGCTGCCATTTGGTTTTTGCTGCAACCCTTATACAATCGAGTTAAAGGAATAGTATTTAACAGGAACATTGTAACTGCCCTACTGGTGTTGAGAGGATGGCACACAGCTGGTAAGTCAGGTTTAGTGGCATTTTCCAGGCAACAATGACAGGTCACGAGATCCTGACAGTGCATGGGTGGAGGTCAGCAGTAGCCACAAGGATTGTCTAGTCAGCCTTCAAACTTGACGTAATTAGAAATATGATCTGCCTGCTCACCTCAGGCCAAATCTTCTTTCCTCTCACAAACAGTGAAATCAAATAGGGAGAAAAAGACTGGCTAATATTCCTTGAAGGCTTGTTTGCATCTACACATTAACATGTCTGATGGGTTCTGTTGCTACTGGGCTTTAGCCTCTTAAATTATAAAGAAACAAGAACCTAGCAATATTGTGAAAATTCCCATATCATCCTGAAATGTTTATTGTGACTGTCAAAACATATGAACGCATATTTTGCACATCATAAAACGTGTAACTGGGTCTCAGGTCAGGAGAGAGAGAAAAATGGATCGGTACCGTTGTATTCTTGATTAAATGCAACAGTTCCCCTATCACAGCAAAGAATTTATTATTATTGTGCTGACGCAGGGCCAGGATTATGCATCCAAAACTGTCTCAGGTATCACAGACTCAACAGGCTTTCTGCATAGCACTGTTCATGAACCCTTTCTGATCTGCATTTCACATGCCTGGTTTTGAATATAGGAGATATAAATAGATCAAGGCCAGATCAAGTGGTCTTCAAAGTCACTATGACAAATACGGGAGGACAGCAATGCACCATGAATGTAGCAATATTTTCCTGAATTTCTCCTATGGCAACCTCTATCAGATCCCAAGATCTCTCATGCCACCCCTCAACCCTCTATCAGGAGTTTCTACTTTCCCAGGGAAGTCAGGCAGTAGGTCACCATACATTTTATTCCTAAGACATGTTACAATTGATTTAGAATTGATGAAAGATGACAGCTCCAGAGACCAGGACAGAGCACTAAGGCAAGCTGCCCAGGTACTGCCTGGTATCAAAATTTCTCCAGGGAAAGAGGGCATTTAATATTTTAAATAATTAATCATTCAAGCCTCAGCCTGCTCCAGATTTCCTTCCCTGGGAATGCCAATTAATGTTCAATATGGCATTTTCTAAAATATAACTTTGAACAGTTTATGAACTTGGCAAAGATGGGGAACTCACCGGAGACCATGGAGTGGCCATGAGATGACTGTCAGCAAGGATTTTTGAGCACAATTAGCCAGGGTCATGTTCTAAGCAGTGACTCAGAAATGAGTGACTCTCTAACCTTTTTTGCCAACCTTCCTTCTTTGCCTCCTAATGATTGCTAAATTGAATCTGAAGCAACCCCACTGATGACAGGAACAAGAGCTCTGATTCCTGGGAACAAGTGTTGATGACAGAGGGATCGCTGGTTTAGTAAAGCACTGGTTCCTGGGCTCTGCTCCATCTGATGAATGTTTCCTTATTATGTTCCCAAAATCCCCTGGGCAGGGGAACATACAGTAGAAGCACACTCAGTCTATTTTTCAGACTTGCCCCTCCAGGCTGTCAAAGATCTGAAGGAGCTGGCAACCAGCCCACACTTACTCTGATAAATGCTATTTGCAACTAAAAATGGATTGAAATACCCTCTGAAAGCTTGTCTGAAGGGGAACGAGCAGTCTTCTTCAGAGATGCCATTAGCAGGAAGATGTGGAGAGGGCTATTCTGAGGGCTGTTTATTTTTGGCTTTTACCCCACTTTGTCATTTGCCCTGGCCAAATATAAAGAATAAGGAAATTATAATTAGCACTTGGGGCGCCGTCAATGGGAGCAGCAAACAGGCCATGGCCAAAATTCAAACTGTAGTCTCCTCTGCTTCTTCATCCATTCCTGTCCCCATGATATGAACCCAGGGAATCTGAGCTTTGGCCACTGTGTCCACCAGACAGCATGGATTCTCCATTTACCACAAAATGGTGATATATCAGGAACTGGGAACTGGCCATCTTTTTTGCCTGCCTGATCCTGCTCTTAGTCTTGTGGATATCCAAATATTCCTTTCATAGCTATCTGGAAGTGAGAGAAGTGCAGAAGTTTGAAGGGAGAAGTTTGAAGGGTTAACAGAAGTAAAGTCCCAATTTCCCATTACATTTTTAATCACTAAATAGTCATATACAATTACATGGTTGAATGGGAGGAAGAGATGAGCTGATGCTGTGAGAAGACAGGTGCACAGTGAAAAAGGAAATGGAGCCTTTGGTCTTAGAAGACAAGCTGGTAGGTCAGGATGTCCAAAAGCTCATCCCACTGCTGTAAGACAGTAGCTGACAACAGTGGTGGGAGCTTTGCCATGCACTACACTGGAAGCAGAGTAGGTCTTTTGGCCTAATATCCACACAAATTCAGGAGCTTTTGCTGTTTCCAGAGTTAGCTGTTGAAGCTCAGCTCTCCTAATTAATCCTTCTCAGAAGGGACAACCCCACCAAATCCCAGACATGACCAGATAGAGGAAGATGGGGATCCTGTCTCTATCTGATTAGCTGATTGGTCTGCATGCCCACCTCCTCAGCACCATGAGCCCCCCCTGGCCAGCAGACCAGATGCCCATTTCAGTCTCAACAAATTGCTTGTTTCTTCTTCCCAGCCTCCTGGGGATCAGTGTACCTCATCAGACATCACAGGTCACAGGCAGAGCTATATAATTTGGCTTCATGGTGAGGTGTGATACAGTCTGCCTCTTAGAATAATCCTAGAGTTTTGTACCCCTACTGCAGCCTAGGACCTAGGACATCAGGTTTGCTCTTAATCATTCACATTCTGTTCCTGCAGCACCTCAAAGTTGTTGCAGGTTTTATCCTCTGTGCTGTAGGTCTGCAGTTAGTTTGCAATGAATGCACTGTGTGCAGGGAGTGCTCAGTGATCTGGGGTGGGAGGGATGCAGGAGTCAGGCAGGAAATTCTAGTTGTGCCCTTCCAGACATCAGGGTACCCCACTCAATGGAAATTCTTCTTTAAGGTACTCTATGACTCAAAAGCTTTGCTGTCTTTCCCTGTTTTCCAGAGGCTCCAGACTCTTCCTAGGCTACAGGAGTCTGTAGTAGCCTACATTACCAGCCTTTTCAAGCCATGAATGAACAATTCAGTTATAGCTGATACTGATATTCAACCCAAGGTGGCAAGCTTACTACTGCTTAACAGCAATAGCCTTCTGCTTCCATGTGAATATATTTTTGTATTTAAATACTTGTGCTTTACCTATTTATTAGTTAATTACAAATAAGAAATTAGAAAAATAATCCTTTGTGTGTAATCAATCATAAATTAATGTATTTTCCCTTAAAAGCATCATGGGTAACTGTAAGGAACTTGTAAGAACTTAGCTGTGTGTTTCACACATTTTCATAATCCTTACCTTCCTCCTCCACATATTTGCTGACATGATTCTGTGTACAGTCTTCCTTTTGGTATAGATTTGCAGCTTGTGGGTCTTTGCACTGGAGTTCACAACTCTCTGCTCCACTGACTGATCTAGTAGGATTCTTCCAGTCTTCCTGCTTAGAAATCCCACATTAATCCCTGTATAAAGACTAAGAGAGACAAAATGCCATTAGTTTTCTGTTGCTTTTTAGTTAACAGGAATAAATTTACGAAGAGCCATGGTTTTCAAAACCTCTTTGTCTCCCTCTGATATGAAACTGCTAGAAAGTCATGATTATTTTTTAATAGTTGATGCATTTCCCCTGTCTCTTCCCAGCCTACCAAGAATACTGAAATCCCATTTTAATGCTCTTTCTTTCTAACAGGAAGTATGGAAAGTGTTATAGAAGCAAAAGGAGAGACATTTGCCAGACCAGATGCTTCCAGGAGCCAAGACAGTGAGAAAAAATCCTGAACTAGCATAAGATTTACAGTCAAATTGCCAGAGCTGGGACTCAGAGCTGGGTTAGGGTGACATGAGTTACCATGAGTAACCAGCCACGCACACAGGACGAGCCAGGACTATTGCAAGGCAAATGAAATTCAGCTTAGCCTGTGATGAAAGCCAGTAAGTTGATCTGCTCATCTTGGGCAGCAGCACGTACACCCAGACAGCTGCCCCAGCTCAGCAGCTGCACTGGGACCTGCACTGGCACGGCAAAGCCAGGAAGTGTGGGAGCCCTTCAGAATCCAGAGCCCTTCCAAGCAAACTGTCCCTTGGGGATGTCTTTGTCACAGGGGACCCGAGCACACAACAGAAGCAGGAGAGATGACCACAGGACACTCTGCTGCACCTCCCAGAGCAGGCTGAGTGTGCACTCCTCAAACAGGTGCCCTGGGAGCCAGAGGAAAGGGTTCATAGCAGCAGGCAGAGCGTGCAGCCAGGGGCAAGGGCTGTCACTGCAAGAGGAGTCACTGCCCCCAGACTTTGGTCTCTTTGCCCTCTCGCATGTCACCTCCACCTCTTTCCCATATCTGCAGCCAAGCAGGTTTTCCATTATGAAAGGGGGCTGCAGGCTTCCCTTTATGAAAATATTGCCTGTCCAGCCTTAGGTTAGGCACCTCCTGTCCCCATGTAGGCAGGTTAAATAGCAGCAGTGACATCAGCTGTACTGCAAACACCTCCAAGGTGTTTGCTTTAGGAAGATGGAAAACCAATGCAGAGTCTCCAAAAATCGCCCTGGTCTGCAGGCCAGAAGCAGCACTTCATTCATTACTGCCATGATGGCTCCAGGAAATGTTTGAAGTGTGACAGGAACCATCACACTGTAGTACCAATGGCATCATGTACTGGCACAAGATAAATGGGATGCTCTTGCCCTGTACTCCTTAATCCTATCAACTGCAAAAGCTCAGCCCTAGAGAGGACAGAACTGTGTGTACCTGATACAGCAGGAGACTTACAGTGCTGGGACAAGTGTCCTGCAGTATCCAATTCTTCTCAATACTCTCCCTGTGCCCACAGCTGGCTCTGGAACAGTTGAGCTGCTGGGTTTTCATTTTACAGAGTGGTTAACTCTGAATGCTAAAAATTGTCCTGGAGACATTCTCACCTGAAATGTTAAAGGGATGTTTTAGTACAAGTGCCCACCTCACTTTTTGCTCACAGCAGGGCACGGTACTGGGGAATGTCCCATAGCAGTTTTCTACCCTGTTCTCCCACTTTGATCCCAGGGCTGACAGACCTCATTGACCTCACAGGGCTTTTTGTGGCAAGAAGACAGGACTAGAAATTGGTGGCAAGAAATGCACTGTAAGGGATATATTTTGAGCTAGACTAAAAATAGAGCTCTGACCCTGCTTGTTTATATATAGCAAGATCTATATGTGCCCTTGCTGGCAGTAAGTCAGTGTAGGGGCAAAGACATCCCTGCGATGCACCCCCAGTTCTGCTGAAGGAGCAAAACTCTTGGGTGCAGCTCTTAGGTGACTCCAAAACAGGGTCTGCCAAAGGCAGAGGGGCAGCAAGTGTGGCTGCCCCATGGGCAGAGGTGGTAGCTCCTGGTGTGAAACAGCCCTGAAAATACCTTCTTCTCCAGAATATTGGATGGGACAAATCCACAGTGAGGGGGAACACCACCAGCTCAGGACTGCAGCTGGAGGGTTCTGCAGCATCCTCCTGCACAGGACTTGTGTGGCCTCCTCGCAGGCACCTTGGGAGAAGCTGCAGAGTGGGAAAGAAGGCACAGTGCTGTAATGTGGAAGGTGTAGACCTTGCAACAGGGGCGCAAACTTCAAGTGCAAGACTTCAAGTGCTTGTGGCTAAGATCTGGGCTGCAGAAGAACAAACCCTTTCCTTTCACCCCACTGCACTCACACTCACACTCACACTCACACTCCAGTCTGGCACTTCATCCACACCTGTGTGCCTTGGGCTTTTATCATGATAGCTCAAGACACATTCATTACTGTCTTTAAATTCCAGTCTTTGTCTTTGCACAAGATTCTCAGTTTCTGCTCACAAAAAACACCACATTTCTGGTCCTCCTGTAGAAAAGTGTTTGAGTCTCTTGAACTGTAGTTGAAAACAAGGAAAAGAAACCAAAATTAATACTTTTTTTAGTCTCAAAACTTTTTATGCACGTAATTCCTGTTTTTCACAGCCTGCAGCCATGGCTGAGCAGGCAGGGGCAAACGGGGCTGATTGCCTGAGTCCTCTCTGCAGAAGCAAACCAGGTGTCTGATCCTGTTACATCAAGACATTGCTCTGCTGAGCCTGTATGGAAAGAGTAATCCTCTCTCTTGTCTAAGGCCTCTTGAGTCCTCCTTGTGCCCATGGTATTAAACACACCAGAAGAATTGCTTTTAAAATCCAACAGGACTATAAATATCAAAGAGCAATTCAAAGCCCTGTACCCTCCCTCAATACCACATTGCCTATAAGGTGTGGACCTTGCAGATCTCTGTTGCCTGAGACCAGCCCTGTTTTTGTAAGCACTTCCTGAGATGCCTGTGAGCTCCAGAATCAGGAGCCGGTTTTGAAATCATCTTTCTCTTTTGTGATTCTTTGAGCAGCTATGAAAGCCATGTGCACTGTGCTGCCTCACCACCAGTGGCTTCCCTCATGGTTGTAGCAACCAGGGCTGCCCAGGAGCCCAAAAATAGCTCACAAGCTGCCTGGCAATGCCAAGCTCCTTGGTGTCTTCTCATGGACAAGTTCAGTCAAGAATTAGGTTCCCAAGGTTCACTCTACAAGACAGGGAGAGTGTTAAGGCAGTGGCAGAGAAAGCTGGAAGTCATCTGGATAGCAGGAGGGGCCAAGGAGAAGGGCTTTGGTGGCAGGCTCTAGGTTAAGAGCAGCATGTCTCTCTCCTCAGGGCCATGGAGCTTGAGACCCTGCCTAGGATGACAAAACCAGACACAGAGCTGCAGACAGGGTTCCCCTGTCACCTCTGCTTACACTTCCTTTTGGGATGTGGTGGAATCAGGTTTAATCCCAGAGCCAAATCAGGCAGAGTAAGGACAGGACATAAGTCTTCATTTCTGTCCCACCAAAGGTTAGTGCTCTATCTGCTGGCTGCAAGACAAAGTAACACAAAAATGCCAATGTTTGTTGACATTTATCTGAGGCCTATTCTAGGAGACCTGGTCTGAGTGGAATTATGGGGCCAGGCCAGTCTGAGACTTCAGACAGTGTGTTGGGCAGAAAACCAGAAACTTCATTGTCGTGATTAGCTGAGTACCTACAGGTTTAAGGTGGAATGATTGTGACACTTAAATGTCAGGTACAGAATCCCAAAGACACAGTGGGTCCCATTTGGATTTAGTCCCTCAGGACTAGCAGGTGCTGACTTTGGGGTGAATGTTCAACCTTAGCTTTGCCCTCTGAGATCTGGCAGGACAACAGATTCAACATCTGGTATTGACATGACTAACTCCAATGCCTGCACTAAGCAGATAACTGAATGGAAAATGCATTAATAAAACAAAAAGGGAAATGTATTAAAGAAGAAATACTTAAACAATATTAATATAGATAGATAATAAATAATGAATTAAATTAATAAATAACTCCTTCTGGAGTTATTATAGCTCCTGGAGTCATCTGGTTCTGGGATCCTGTTTTCTGAGGCTATGCCCTAAATAACAAACCTGCCCAGAGCTGAGCACACTGGAGAGTCTCACACTTGGAGCATGACTCCAGCACAGCCCTGCTAGCCAGTCCAGGGAAGAGGCACTCTTTCTTTGACAGCTGTAGCCCCATGAAGTCTGTGGCAGCCCCAAGGCCACAGTGAAAGCTTCTGCCACTGCACAGCTGCAGCCTCAGGTACCACATGGTCATGTGTAGGGGAGCTTGCCTGGATAATACAGAGTACATCCCTAATGTACAGTACAATTACCCTCTGAACCCTGTTACCTTTATACAGCCAAGGCCCACCAATACAGACAGGTGGCTTTCTTACCTGAAGGTTGTGCTGGCTCATGGATAGATCAGTCCTGTCTGGGCTCAGATGTCCTGTCACACCAGCCCAGAGGAAAACTCTTCTGCTGCAAGCCAGTCCCCCCTGCAGAGTGCAACGTGCTTCAATCCACATCACTTCCTTTCCAAATAGCAGCCCCTCCTGGGAGTTGTTTCCTACCCGGGAGATAAGTGCTGGATCAGACTTGTAGAATTACATCCAGCCCCAACCTGCTTCCCCTGGTTTGTGCCCTGCAGACAGGATGCTGATGTGTGTAAAGTGCCCACATTGCTATGGCCAGGCTCTTGGGAAAGGAAGCAGCCAGATGAGGAGAGGGAGCTGTGCTTCCCACTCATGCAGAGACTTTGGAAGGATCACAAATGAAACACTAACCACATTCCTCACCTCATCACAAAATCCTCTCTGCTGACCCCTTGTTAGAAGCAGAAGTCACAAAAAAGGCCCCAGTGAGAAGAAGCAGCCTTAGGTCTGCCATGCAATTCCCTGGCTGTATTTCAAAAGCCAGTATTTCATTTTATTGCTAAAGACACAAGGATATGTGGCTTCCACAGCATGAGGAGCATTTTGTTCTTTCCACTGATCAATAACCCACGACTGAGCAGAAGCCCCTGTTCTAAAAGCCTTTTTGGATCCCAATATCAAGTTTGCTGGAACTTGATATATAAGGAGCTGAGCTTTTTGTCTCCAGGGAACATTGCACAGAGGGAGAGCTGCTGGTTGTTAAACAACAAATCCAGTTCACTGGAACACACAGAAAGGATTAACAGGCACCATTTATCTCCTGGATTTTATTTGCTGTCTTCTTGTCCCAGCTAACAGCAAAAGAAACCTGACCTGAGCTCAGATATAGCCCCACAGAAAGTGTGGAGAGCACAAAGTGGGGCTCAAAGAAGGCTCAGTGGTGTAACCAAGGGCAAAACAGATCACAGAGGACAATTTTGGATGTGTGTTACCATGCTGCCCATCTGCACAGCAAGCCTCCCAGAGCCCAACCTGCCCTTCCTAGTTCTTCCACAGCCTGGTGCTATCAGACATCATCTTCTTTCACAGTGTCACCTGTGGTTTTCCTAGGATACAGAGCAGTACCTGTTTCCACAGCTTCTCACTGTTTCAGCATTGCTGTGCCTGAAGTGTCAACAAAGATGCCCACAGTGTCCAAGCCTTTGTAGCATTCACCCCTGTTTTCTTCCAATCTTACACTATTTTCCTGCCACATGTAGCCTTCCTGAAGACAGAATGGAACAGACAGTTCTGACACCTTTATATTGCCTCCAGCAAGAATCCTTCCCAAAACGCTGAAGTTTTTTGGAACAAATAGCACTTACCTCACCTGACCATTCCAACCTTAAATTTTTGAGCACCAACGGTCAGAACCCCAAATTACCATAAGGTAATGCTGTTCTGGTTTTGTTTTGCAGGAGAGAAGGGGAGTGGAACATGAGTGATTATGATAAGGGCAAAATATTTGAGGTTTCTGTTCTTTATTTTCCATCTCAAAAGCCTTTAATGTAACTACTCATGCCTTCAATTTTCCTCCAAGGAAATTTGCTCCTATTAACAGCCTCCTGCACACTCAGTATTGTCCTTGTCTTGCTAGTTGTGTCTCTGCTCCAGCATGTACATGAAGTATGAGAAAGCTGGGGTGAAACCTTGGCTCAGAGGCCTGCTGGGACAGTGTCTGTGCAAGACAAGAGGAGCCCTAACCTCCTGCCTCAGCCTTGATGGGCTGACAGACACACACCATGATGGAGCTGAGCCAGCAGGAGCCCAGCCCACTCTGTGCCTTAGCAAAACCCACCTGAACCCCTCAGTTTACTCATGGTCACTTCAAACTCCTGGGGCAGGAGAAGACCCCAGAAACTTCTCCCCCAATCCAAAGAGGTATGAAATCAAAGCCTTAGATTAAGTCCTTGTGAGATTGCTGCTAAAACTCAACAAGCAGGATCCAAAAGCAAGCAGTCATAATTGGAGAGCTATTTGTGTTCTTTTTATGGTTTTAAGGATCAAGGGATAAATCCCTTCTCAGCAAGCCAAGGGCTGATTTTGACTTGTCAGAAGTGCCTCCTTGTGCCACCACCATTAAGAGCAACCCTTTCCCCTCTGGTTATCCCTTCACCACTAGCCAGCTAATATCCAGTGCTAATTACAGAACCACAGAATCATCTGGGTTGGAAACGACCTTTGAGATCATCAAATGCAACCTATGACCTAATACCACCTTGTCAGCTAAATCATGGCACTGAGTGCCACATCCAGTCTTTTCTTAAACACCTCCAGTTCCAATGACTCCACCATATCCCCGGGAATCCTGTTCCAATGCCCAATCACCCCTTCTGTGAAAAAAACTTCCTAATGTCCTTGTTCCTAACAAGAGGATTACATACACAGTATTCAGATGTCAGGAAACCAGAGGCTATCCCACCTCTAAAATCCCAGTGGATTTCAGTTTGAGCTCTATACACTGGCCATCCCTAAGAGCCATGCCCACTCCTGTGCCATGGACAGTGCCAGAGGCTGCAGGTTCCTCCACATGGATAGATTTTTGGTGCCATGCATAGTGCTGGCACTCAGGAATGCAATGCATGTTGGAGTTTGCACATGGCTTTCTGTGTGCTGCATAGGGCACCTCTGATCTTCTGGATTTCCGTGTGGAAGCCCATGGAAATGTGTGCACAGGGCATGCACTAAGGGCACACCTTTCTGCTGGCACACAGAGCTGTGTGTGTGGGTCAGGTAGGTATTGACACAACAGTTTTCTCTGCAGCTCAGTCTGGACACAGCAGCCCCAGACTGCAAGGAGCCTTTGTCTTCAGCTGGCAGCTCTGGCTTTGGCAGGGGCCAGATGAACCCACTCCAGCAGCACAGCCACCCTGCAGCAACACTGACCTGGAGGCTGCTTCTCTCATGGAGCTGCTTGTGCTGCTCATCTTCTGCTGCACACAAAAGCCACCTTAGGGTACCCTTTGTACTCCTTGGAAGACAACCCCTATGCCATGAGGACATGTTTTGCATTCAGCATACACATGTAGCACCAGGGTAAACAAAGCTGTGAGTTTGTGTTTGTGCACTCAAGCAGGAGTGCATGGGATGTGCTGGGTTTGTGTTCCATATGTATAAATAGTGGATAAAAACAAGAGGGCCTTGTGGTAGGTTGTAACCCAGGTTTTACAAGGTGTGGGCTTGTGTGGGTGTTGAGGTGTGTTTGCAGGTGGCTGAAGGATCTCCAAGGAGCAGTGAGAGCAGCTGGGGCTGGCACTGTATTAATCAAGCTAGAAAAGCAACACAAAGGGCTCAGAGCTCTTCCTGAGCTTTCCTCAGTTAAAGCATCTGCAAAGGAGGCAGGGTTGAGGCATGCTAAGGTGTGTGCATGGGAAGACTTTACCCAGACCTGTGGCCCCACGGCTCATGAGTGAGCAGCAGGCACCCCCAAGACAGAAGAGTGTCTGTGCCTGTGCTGCAGGCTTCTCCCATGCTCACACACAGCCTCCCGCAACACATCAGGTCCTCCTGCCTTTGCCACAGCAAGGGAGCCCTAAAGCTTTCCTAGTATAGCAGCATTAAATAAAAAGTCTCAACAATGTCTTTTTAAAGTCTGAAGGTTCTGACAGAGACTCTTGAACAGTTTTACAGAGTAATTGCAAAGGTTACCTCAGTCCGCTGTCACTGCTGATGTGCGGCAGCAGCGTTTCCTTCCAGCCCCTGCCTTCACACCAGGCTCTCTTTGCCAGACCTGAAATCAGCAGTAGCTTGAAGAGTTAGAGGCAAGAACAATTCCCCCCTGAAAATTGCTCTCTGGGGTGAATGAAACAAAAGCAGAAAATTTTGAGAATTTGACTTTTTCAGTCACTTGGGTATCTCCAGCTGCCCTTTTTCCCAGGTGACCCCTCCAAAAGTGTCCACCCACTTCCCCTTGTGCCAGCAACCTTCTTGGCAGCACTGCCTCAGCAGGCTTGCACTGCCCCAGGGTGGGGAATGGGATGCTCTCATCCACTGCAGCCAAGAGAAGGGCAGGGTCAGGCCACAGAGCTGTGCCTCCCAGGAGACACTGCTGCAGTACAGGCACAATTAGATCTTTCCAGTATTAATCAAAATCAGGCATTTAAGCTTGGTAAAGAAAAATCAAGACAGCAGAAAAAAATATACAAGCAATTTCCTGACCAAAGAAAAAAAATCTACAACATTTTGACAGGAAATATTTACTTATTAATATTCTTATTTAATTCTGTGTACTGTGGCAGTCAGAGATAGGATGAAAGAGCTCCATAATGCATCAGGTATGTCATAGAGGTTTTTTCAGGCACACAAAAGGTGAAGCATGTGGAAGGCCTGACTCTGGCTGAGGCTGCATCATGGGAACTGTGAAATGAGGGGAGAAGCCTCATCCCTCTCCAGGGCACAGCCATCCCTGACCAGCCTATGTGATGCTCCCATCTCATTAGATGGAAGATACTGGCCAAAGCATCTGTTGGCCAGGACACTGCTGTGAGAGCTGCTTTCAGATCAGTGCCACCAACAAGCAGAGGGAAGTGGTAAAAATAACCCCTGCTTGGGGAACCATGATGTACTCACGGGCTGCAGAGAAGGAGGCTCTGGAGGAGAAGGAGCCCGATGTGCTGTCCCTCTTGAGCAGGCATCAGGCCGAGAGGGAGAGCAAAATGGAAAAAGTGAATCTGCTGGGGTACAGAGACAAGCAGTCTCTGGGATGTAAATCAGCTGAGAGCACAGGGAAGAGGGGGAGAAGCAGGCAGGCAGTGCAAACACTAAGCAGAGTTCCAGCTTTCCGTGAAGTTTCTTCTTTTTGGGATGATAGCAAAAAAGAGCAGAACATTGTGCAATGGATGTGGCATACGGCTGTGGGAAGAGGTGCTCAGCTCTCCAGTCTCAGCACTGCATCCTCAGGGCAGGTTATATTCTGCTAGGAACATTAACAAACCAGATCTTTACAAAACAAAATGTACTTGGGAAAAGCTGAGCTAAGAACTGTGTCAACCGTATCTGTATTTTGAGGAACACACAGCTGAAAGAGGTAGCTTTCTGTGGGCTGGACAGCATTTAATCCTTTAACAGCCTCAAACTGGTGTTTCACAGGGACACAAAGGCAGAAGGTGGGAGAAAATAGTCCCCAGAGATCCTGAGTCTTGTCCTCCTTTCCATGCCAACGTGCAGGGAATGAACTGGGACAGCCCAGGAGGGGCTTGGCTCACAGATCCCAGTCTGCAGCGAGCCCAATGAAGCCCAGAGGAGGCAGCTTGCTGCAGTCTGGCCTGGTGGGTTTTCCTTACAGACCTCGGGTCCAGCATTGTCTTAAGAGGTTCACAGAGGACAAGGCAGCGTGTTGAAGGCTTCAGATCACAGAAGCCTGAGTTGGATTTGATGATCCTGGTGTGTCCCTTCCAAATCAGCATATTCCATTATTCTATGATTCTTTAAGCCTTAAGGATGGGCAGGATCCAGAGGACTCCCAAGAGCCTGTGATGGGCAAGGGAGCTCTGACACTTCCTTGCTTTAACAGCATCTGGTGTGTTTAAAACCTGAACAGTATTTTTAAAAATAGCCTGAAGGCCCTGTCAGAGAAGTGCAAACAGTTCCTGCAGGAAGCCAACAAGACCTCCCAGCTCCAAGGGTTTCCATAGGGAATTCTGCTCCTGCCCATGGTGCACCAGAGACAACTGCAAACAGCAGCAGCCTTCCTCTTCAGCCTGCCTCACACTCAGAAGCCCTGACCCTCTGAGACTGTAAATCAATTCTAAAATGCAAGGAAAGCACAGGCCCAGGTCTCCTGGGGAAGCTGAGCAAGGAAGAGACTTGGAAAGCTCTGAGCAGAAGGGTCCAATAGGTTCAGCAACACAAGGACCTTCTCCAGATTTTCACTAGCCTGGTCAAGCCTAGCAGATAAGAAGCAGGAAATACATCAAGCCAAGCTACAGAGATCAGCCAAGACCTTCACACGTGTATGAGTTTGTTTGTGCAGGAAGCAGGGGCATCACACAGTGATAAGGGCATTCAGCCCATAGTGCATGAGCTAAGAAAGTACTTGATAAAAATAGGCACTGCACATTTGGCAACAGCAGGGAAAAGCATAATCCTGGCTTTTCACGTACAATCCCAGTCTACCTGTTATTATTGTCTGGGCTCCAGCAGTGAACCCTGAGCCAAATTCTGGGATGATTTATTCCTCACTCAGTATCATTCAATTTATTGAGTGGAATTACTCAGTCATTGCAAAATTTGGCCCAATTATTTTATTTGGACATCTATTTTTTTAATCTTGCCTCTGAAAAGTTAACCCTGCAGCTTATGAAAAGAACCATTTTCTCTACAGGACCAATATGGCATTTGGAAAAGAACCATATGCTAGCACTCAAATTCTGCTTTATTTAGATATGTTCTGGGGGTGGTGCTGATGCACACTTGAAGATCAGTCTCCAAGTGCCTACGCAGGAATTAAACACAGGATAGGAGAGAAAGCTCATGTCCAGAGGGACACAGACATGGCAGAACAAGAATATAAATCTTGGCTTTCCTCTATAAATCTGAATTTCCAATCACTTGAAAACAGACCCACCTGTCAACACAAACACACACAAATGCATGCACTGGGCAGGGCATCGCCAGGGGGGTAGAGAGGAGCAGCCCAGGGACAGGCAGCTCTGGCTTCAGTCCACCCCTGCTGGTGCCCGGCCAGCTGGGGGTCAGTGCAACTACCCTTGGGGGGGCCTTGGCTCCCAACAAAACTTTCCCTCAGTTTTGGGAGTAACACAGCATTTGTGCAGCAAACACCACAGCCTCAAACACTTCCTTCCATGGCAGGTACCTATAATGCTCTTGGGGGGACCATGCCAGTGCTAGCTCCCTGCTGGATCCCTGCTGGATTCCTGGAGCTGTGTGGGCAAGGAGCTGTTGCTTCACCACAGCCATGAAAAATTCCTCAGCCAAGACTTTTCCACCGCCACTGGGGAAAAGTGGAAAAGTCTTGGCTGAGGAATCAAGTGCCAGGTGAGGAATTAACTGAGGAATTAACTGGCAGGGGACCGCCACCCCTGACCTGCCCTTGCTCTGCCCAGACAGACAGCTGTGGGTACCACACAGGAGGGCCCAGGCAGATGGACTTCCCCTGGAGAAGTGCAGGCAGCCAGCACAGCTGGGCAGCAGCTCAGGGGTGTCCAGAGGCTGCTGCCCTTTGGATAAAAGTCCCTCATCACAGCTGTAATTGTGGCCATGTGCAGAGGCTGCAGGGAAGCACTGTACATCACTCGGGAGTACCCACCTGGCTTTTGGACACCGGTGCCTTGGAGAGCCTCTGTCCCCCATCCCCATATGATCACTACTAGCTCTGCATAAACCTGCCTCCTAGGAATCTGCCAAACTGCATTTTGAGTGGGCTGGTCCTTCTGGCATCTTTGACAGTGAATTTTGGGATCTGTTACTCATTGTGCAAAAGAAGCATTTCTTCTTGTTTGTCCCATTATTCATTGCACAAAAGAAATATTTCCTTTTGATTGTCCTAAACCTGCTGTCCAATAACTTTTACACTTCTCCAGCTTTTGTATCGTCAGAAATAATTAAGAAGATCCTCACTGATCTTCAAAAACTATTCCTGCATCTCTCTCCTTTCTTCATGTTTGTTTTTTTCTAAACAAAAAGGTTCTACTGTTAAATTTCTGTTCAACAGTGGGAAATACAGATTTTTTTTTTTTATTTTTTCTTTTTTAATTACTAGGCTTAAACAGAATATTCATGATACCACACCAATGTCATTTTAGATGGTTGCCAGATTAGGATTTTTGCTTTGCTCTTGATTTCTTTCTATCGTGATTTAACCCCAAAAAGCTACCAAGCCCCCCGAGCCACTCACTCACTCCCCACCAGCAGGTTTGGGGGGAGAATTGAAAGGGTAAAAGCCAGAAAACTCATGAGTTGAGATAAAGGCAGTTTAATAGGGAGAGCAAAAGCCACACACACAAGCAAAGCAAAGCAAGGACTTCATTCACTGTCTCCTGTGGACAATTCACTAATTCACTGTGAATTCACTGATTCCCTGTGGACTAGCAGGTGTTCAGCCATCTCCAGGAGAGTGGGGCCTTACCACGTGTAATTGTTACTTGGGAAGGCCAACACCATTACTCCAAACATCCTCCTCTTCCTCCTTCTTCCCTCCATTTTATATGCTGAGCATGATGCCATGTGGTCTGGAATGTCCCTTTGGTCAGCTGGGGTCACCTGTCCTGGCTGTGTCTCCTCCCAACCTCCCATGCACTCCCAACTTCCTCGCCTTTTCTGACGTACGAAAAGCAGAAAAGGTCTTGGCTCTGTGTGAGCCCTGCTCAGCAATAACAAAAACATCTCTGTATTATCAACCCTGTGCTCAGCACAAATCCAAAATACAGCCCCATACCAGACACAATGAAGAAAATCACCTCTACCCCAGCCAAAACCAGGAGACTTTCCTAGTAATTGTCAACATTCTTACCACTTAATAGTTGCTCAGCAGCAAGTTGCCTTCAGACTACCTGGCTACTCCAGCATTTCTTTTGCCATCAATAATTGCTCTTTAGACTATGTTGTATTGAATAAATAGTCAAATATGCCTAATTGACAGTGTTCCAGGGAACAGAGTTAGATTTTATGATATTGTCTTACTCTCCTTGAGTGTTCACTTTAGTCTCCATTCAAGCAGGGGTCCAAAGACTTTCTAGTGAGCATAGAACATATCTCTTTCAATGTGTTTGCAAAAGTAAATTATTTAAAATTCTAGGTTTTTACAAGCAATTCTTCAAAATCTTTTTTTAAGCACTTCTCTTTATGATTTCACATTTAACATCCAAGTATCTATGACCTTTTCTGTTTCCCTCCTTTGGACATGGCTTATGCTTTTTGTAGGATATATTTTTACTTCTAATAATTTCTTTCATCTCCTATTTAACTATGCTAGCTATTTTTATTCTTTTTGAAAAGGCTTTCTGGTAGTTTATCCATTTATCATGGACTCCTAATATCCAGAGCCTAGATATCCTCAAGCTTTTTTTACTCTTTTGGGTTCTTTTAATTTTCAACCTTGAAGCTAAGAGGATGGGGGAAGGAAGTTTCACCCTGCAGAGCTAAGAAATTTGAATGCTTGATTATGTCTATTGCAAAGTGCCTCTTCGTTGCATCTGTACATTCACTGAGCAAAATCAAGAGCTCTCTGCAGCTTGTGGGTGCTCAGACTTCTTGCTTAAAAGAATAGTACAAAACCAGCATCACTATCATGCCCTTTTATATTATTTACTCAGTCTGTGTCAAGTTAAGTGAAACCTCTTGTTACTGCTTTGTTGGCTACCTTTGCACAGTGTCTTTCTGTCAGAATAACTCATTCTTGACAGCATCCCCTCTGGCTGCTCAGTTTTGGAACCTGGCCATAGACAGATGCTATGGAGACAGGACATCTCTGCCTGTAAGGACTCTTGTGTTACTTGCTGGCACTGTTTAGTTCAGGTTTTCCTTCACTGGCTGACCTGGTCAGCCACCATGCATTTGGATGTCCAGCTGGTCAGTTCCTTTCCATTGAGCCCCTGAAGCAACCACATTTCAGCTCAGGCACGATGCTGCTCTCTTCCCTCAGATGTTTACAGGAAGCCCTCCTTCCCCCCTGATTCAGACTCACACTCCTGCCAAGAAAACAGGCCCTTTCCTAATGTAGAGACATCATGGGATCCCTGCATAGCAGAAGGAGGAAAGGTACAGTCTTGGGAGTCTTGGGTTCCTGAGCATGGGACACCTGTGAAGGCCACATGCAATCCCAGTAATGTGTAAATACCATTCATCAGCTTCCTCAGCCTGAAATCCAGTTCACCAGCAGTGGAAGAACACGTTTTTCCCCCTAGTTCCTATAAATATCTTCTGAGCAGCCAAAAGTATTTTGTGTCCCCAATGAGCAAGTGCCTTTGGCCAGCCAGGGGCTGCACACAGCCTCTGACTGGTGACATGGGAAATGGTTTTGAACCAAAAAAGCTCAGGTTTAGGTTGGATATTAGGAAGAAATTATTTGCTGTGAGGGTGGTGGGAGCCTGGAACTGGTTGCCCAGAGGAGTTGTGAATGCCCCATCCCTGAAAGTGCTGCAGGCCAGGTTGAATGGGGCAATCTAGCCTAGTGGAAGATGTCCCTGCCCAAGGCAGGGCAGCTGGAACTGAATGATCTTTAAGGTCTCTTCCAAACCAAGCCATTCCATGACTCTCTGATTCTGGCCCAGAGGGGCTTGGACCCTGTGCCAGGCTCTCCAGCAAAGCAAAGCCTGCTTCCTTGGCACAGGTGATCTCACCAAACAGCTGGGGTTTTATAAACCCTGACATCACATTGCTAGGCATTTGCCCTCTGAATAAATCCACATCCTTCCCATTTGCCAATCAAACATACCTCCCATGGCTGCAAACCAAAAGATCTCCAGCTGCATGGATTAATGAACCAAGCCTCATAAATTCCCAGCTCTCCCACATGGAAACTGAGGTCCAGAGAGAAGCACTTTTCTCAGGGTCAGGCAGTGCATCACTAGCAAGATCAGGAACAGCACTCTCTTCCCTGACCCATCTCCCTTCATCTGTCCCTGAAAGCATGAGATATTCTGTCTCTGAACAAGAAATAAGCCCTGAGAAGCCCAGCTGTCAGCACCCTTGCTCTGAGACCTGGAGCACCTTGGCATCTAAAGCTAATCAGAAATCTCTGCAATCCTGCCACCTCTCCTGTTTTTCCTGCTGGCTTGCTTCATCTGTATGGTAAAAATACATAGGGACATGATATCTGGGAGTAAACACATACACAGACACCATCACAAAATTCATAACTAAACTCATAAAACTAATGGATGTGTTATTTTGGCTTGATTTTCTGGGAAAAGCAGGAATTGGTAGAGAACTCCATAACTCCCACATTTATTTCAGGAAAAATAACCAAAAATATCACATGAAAATGTCAATATGCTTCAGAACTTGTAAAAGCTGGCAAAACTTCCTTCTTCATTTCATTGGATCCTAAGGGTGCATAAACTGTGGGGTACTACTGACAGAAGTTGATTAAAAACAGGCTCTTTGCTGTCTTAGGCAGGACCACATCCAATTTTGCTCTGATCTTGGGTATTTTTGTCTTCACTCCTCTCCTCAAATGACAGAACTGTGTCCTTCCAGGTTTTTGTGCTACTGCATCTTTCTGCCCCTTCAAAACCCAACCATCCAATCTGCCTCTAAAGCACAGGGAACCTCAGAACATCCCAGCCAACAAATGCCAGCCACTTACAGTTGAAATGTATCCAACTTCTCTTAGCAGCAAATGTTTCACAGTAAGCACACGTGATAACCTATGTGTCCAATGCTGCTTTCCTTCTGTTTGCTTTTACATACAGAACAGTGAAAAAACCATGTTACCTTGCTGAATTTCCCCTAAAACATTCAAGTCATCAGATTGCAGATTCCCTCAGACATTAGAGGTTGTTTTGAAAAGAGCTTGAAATGTATATTTAACCATCATGGTTAGGACCTCCAAATATTTCTCCAAGGGAAAACTCTCACTTGCAAGAATCCAAGATTAGAAGTAACAAGCACATAAACATCCTTCACATGGTTTTGTATTAGCCAAGAGCTGTTTCACAAGCAAGCTATGCTGCCTCTCTCCCTTCTCACCAATCCCCTTTCCTCTTGCCCAAGAAAGGTAATTTTCTTCACAAGGAAGGAAAAAAAATCCCACTTGTACAACAACGGTGTTTTAAATCACACTAAAAAAGAAAACTTCCCTTTCAGGAGTTCCTAATAAATAACTTCAACCTCTTCAATGCAAGCATTTCCAAACAAAGAATCTCTGTTTAGGACACAGTAATAAATTACTGAGGTAGATCTTATTTTATTTGAAATCAGATACAGGTGAACCTCACCTTGGTTTCAAAATAAGTCTTCTGCAGTCTCATATTAGTACGGATGGACAGAGGAGACAAAGGAAAGCCCCGTCCCCTCTTGCTCCAGTTTCCCCAGCTTTTCACCATTGCTGCTGGCTCCTACTCCATGTGGGTGAAGGGGACAGATGTCCCAGCCAAGTGCACATACATCATTCCCACTGCTTCCAAAACAAAAGGATGGTTTCAGTTGAGGAGGGTTATGTGAAACCTCAGAGTATCCCGAGCATGATGGAGCAGGGGAGGAGTGTCTTGGACATTTCAAGCCAGTCCAGTAACATGCTCAGCAACATCAGCAAATAGTATGAATGCAACAAGGAGCAAATCCAGATTGACTCCCGAGTACAGCTGAACCAAAGCCAATCTGACACTAGTGCAACCAAAATCAGGATCTGTCCCTAAGTTATTTGTAACAAACCATGACATTTGCTTACACAGGAGCCACAAATGCATAATTACCAACTTTACACATTTAATAGCCTTAAAGCCAATACTCTGGCACAAGAAACTTACTCTGATTTCTGGTTTCACAGTTCTTGGTTTTGCAGGAAGAATTTCCTTCTCACCTGCTACCAGTTAAGTAATTGCACTCCCAAATAAATATCTGGAAGGGCTTTTCTGTACAGTCAAAGGCTGGCCTGCTCTGTTACTAGCAGCACTCACTCCAGACTACACAGACCAGGCCCAGGGACAAACACACACACACACTTATACATGTGGCAAGATATTACTTGAGAATGAATTCATTCCCACAATTAATGAATTCTTCCAAATTCAGTCACCTGAGTTCAGCTACTCAAGGAGAAGTCCACATACTACTTGATAAAGGCCTCAGGGTTGACCTGGTGCCCTCCCTGTCTGCACTGGCCTCCTACTTCAGGAGAAGGGAGATCCTCTTGCTGTGCTGTTGCTGGACACCCGATTATTTTCTGCTCAGCATGTGATCTTGCATCTTTACAGCATACAAAATTACCCTAAAGTTAGGAGCCAGCCTTGCTGAAACACTGCTTGCAGCTTGCACACTCTATTTAAGATGGCTGCGAAAAATCAAACCGTAAACCCAGGCCACCATCACTGCACAAACAGTCTGAGCTCTGCTCAGGGATTTCGGGTTATCTGCACCTCCCCAAGGTTTTTCTCCCCGCAGAAATGTACAAATGCAAGCCCAATGTACAAAAGACAGCCCAGGCTGAGCCATGCCATGGGAGCTGAGGTTCAAACAAGGCTCAATGCAGCCTGGAGAACCATGCTGGTCTCTCTGGTGGTGGCTCAAAAGCCTAAGACCAGGGGCCTTGAAGGCTGAGCTCCACACATGCTGCCAGGGAACCAAACTGCTGGCACTGCTGACATTTGAGAAACCACAGCAACCAGATTTGCTAGAGCTCACTCACTGGCCTCTCTTACACTGCAATTTGTTTGCTGTCAACCTGACAATTAAATAAATGTCTGGTTTGTGTTTTGTCCCATGGCTCTGCTGCCACTTAGGAGGTTAGATAAGAACAGGGTGGTACTTCTCATCAACAGCAGTGCCCCAGTCTGTCCATTGTGCTCCTGCAGGGTCAGATCCCCAGCACTGGTAAGGGTCTTCATTAATCAGCTCCTAAAGCAAATGCATTTTCAGGATCCCAGCACAAAAACCTGCAGGAATTGCAAGCACCTTGTCGCATTTGTTCTTGATAACAGCTCCACTCTGAAGTGTTGCCAGTGAATTACTGGAAACCCAGGGATGAGAGAGGTTATGCAAGAGCAGAACTGGTGCATACACAGCTAGGAGAGGAGACTGTCCTCAGCCTCTTGAGGTGGACACTAAATTGTGCCCAGAAATCCTCCATTAATTACTGAACAAATTTAGCTAAAATGTTTGCAAAAAGAACAGAAAAAGCTTTCTCATAAGATGAACAGAGAGGATTTTTTTTCCTGACTCCTGTAGAGCAATGATACTGCACTGTTCACAGATCCCTTCTACACTGATCAGGCCAAAATAAGGCATGGAGGCTGTCATGGGTTGCAGTGTAAGATATAACCAGGGGTGTGTTATTCTATTACCATCAGTTGGAACTGGGATGGGGGGTAGTGATGTGATCTTCTGATCTGGCTTGATAAGCCAGCTGATAAGAAACCATCAAGAACAGTTTCCTTATCTCTTCCACAATCCATCCTTCCTCCAGAGATGAGGTCTTCTGCTGATGGGCCATTAAGTCCACTGATAAACTTGCATCATCCCATTGGGAAATGCTCCAGCCAGTGGGAGGAACCAAACCCTTCTACCTGGATAAAAAACCTGAGACTTGGAACACCAAGTCAGCCTTTTCCACTGGACTCCCAGAGGAAGAACAGGCCCATCCATCACCACTGGACCTTCAGTGGAGGGTTGCACCTTTTCTCCAGGACCACTGCTCCAAGAGAGCCTCAACTGCTACTCCAGGAGGACTGCAGCCACCAGTGCAAGTAGACTGCTGCCAACACCCTGACCAACAGGGTGTCAGGTTCTATTCTGACTTTGTCAGTGGTTTTCTTACTGCATGTATTTTGTTTCCTTTTTGTTTTATTCTCCCTTTTTCTAATAAATTGTTTTTCTGACTTGGGGTGTCCCACTGGTTTTGCTTCTCAAACCATAACAGAGGCACAGACCCACCACACCAGCATGATGAGCTGTACAATAACACAGCATTTAAAAACAAGCACATGGGAGAAATGCTGACAGGCATAGAGGGGACTGGACACAAAACAGAAAGAGAATAAAAGAATTCCTTTCAAGTTCAAGTTTTTACTGACCGGATGAACCTCTTGACACGAGGACAGAATGATTTATACATAACGTGATATGAGAATAACAGGCAGTCCCATTAAAGACAAATTCTCCTCTGCAATTTCCTGTAAATTGGAAAAATAGTGTTGAAGATACTCCTGGGGTGCTTAGTCTCAGCTCTGCCCTGAGAAACCTCCTGCTGCAGCATGAGCATTTGATTTCCAGCTCCTTCCTGTGCAGACATGGAATGCTCATGCCTACTCACTGCCATGCCAAGCATCAGTGTAAGTGGCATCTGGTGGATGCTTTTAAGCTGTGAATTGCTGAAAGGAAATGTACAACCCACATCTCAAGCCTAGGAAGTGGATGACAGACTCAAACCCCTGTGATACAGTCATTACCCTCACTAAAGTGAATGTAATAAGCCTTCCTGCAATCCTTACAGGACAGACAGACACGATAGTCATGACACTAAAAAGTACTGCACAAGAAACCTTCAAAATTAGCAGCACAGGAAGACTGGGAGGGAGGTTTATTTTTCCAGCTGCATTCAGGAAGGCCTCTCCAGGACATAGCTAAATCACCCTGGCTTTTCACCCCTTCGCCTTGATTGCAACTGTTTGGAAGATAAACACTAGCCTATCTTTAGCATTGGCATCTCCCATGTTATTCGCTCTGAAATGGAAGAGAAAAATGTCAACAAAGAACAGTTGAAGAGAATCTCATTTATTCAGCCTAACCACTGGAATATGACATTTTCCTCAAACATGCTGCAGCAGATTTTCAAATACTCTTTGGAGATGTGTTAACATCTACATTTGTCTCTTGAAACAGAAAAGAGAACACAGCTATTCTCACCCTTTCAGGAAGGGAGTATCCAATGCTCTGCTGCTGGCTGGTGCAGCACAGCCTCCTGTGCCTCCTGCATGGTGGCAGCACAGCTGCACGCTGAAGGAGGGATGGCAACAGCAATGGTAAAGGGCCTGCTAGCAACCCCAGCTGCTAAACAAAAATTAGGAGCGGCGACAAGGATCATGTGCTCATACACTCTTGAAGCTACCCCGCTATCACAGGGATTTGTACCAGAGCTGAAAGCAAAAGGAAACTGAAAAGTAGCCTAAAACCTGCAGTATTGGAAGGGCACTATACAATCTCTGGAATCTTATGGAGTTTATTAGCTGTGTACATTATGCAACATATGGACACATGGCTACAGAGTCCCCACATGATGTTTGGGAAAGGGTTAGCAGATGTTGCAAACCCTTTCCCGAACCCAGAACTCCCAGAATTGAAGCACTGTTAGGAATTTGTTGAGGCAAATTAGCCCAGCTGCTGATAACTGATTATGCCTTACTGATTCCAGTTTGCCTACCTGACTGAAAGTTGTTCTGGAGGTCAAGTTGCTTTGCTTTGTTCATAGATGTTATGTATGTGCATACCATGAAGAGAAAGCAGCCACGAGGGTCTAGCTGCAAAGGGAGAAAAGCTGTTTCACAGGCTGCATGCAGGGAGGCACATGGGGTCATTTAAATGCTTTTTTATGAGGAGCTTGGGTCAGAGTCCAGACCTGTTTCCTTACCTGCTGAATTGCTTGCACAACCCTCCCCTGGTGCTGGAGGTCAGCTGTTGGTACTGCAAGGGAGTTGTGAGGGACCTGTCCAAAAGCAAGCTGCACTCCGCGCCCCCCGGGTTTTCCTCAGCTTTAAGCTAGAAAGAGACAAGCTTCAGTTCTGCTGTAGCCAGGAGCCAGTCGCATGAGTCATCTGCGGGACTTCAGTGCCCAGAGGGCAGAGGTCTGTGGTTCTCAGTCCTACCAAGACACCCTGTTCACCAGCACCATGTCTGTCTTCTTCCTCTGGCCCAGCCCTCACCTCTCCAACTGATCAGTGTGATTGCACCTCAAACCACGACATTAGAAACAGCACAAGTCCCCTGAAAATCATACCCGAGAAATATTAGCTACAGCTCAGTATCAGCTAATACCTTCTGATTGGGAAGTTTTAATTTCCAGAGGCTTGCCTTTAAGGAAGGTGCTACCACAGCATTTTACTATTAGCACAGGAATGTTTCAAGAAAATAGAGAAAATGCAGGCAGAATATTTCCAGTCCAGGAATTTGGTTTCCATTCTACAGAGAGCTTCACATGCTATTCAGCATATATCCCACAGACAGAGAAAATCTTACACGCACCTGCACACATGCACACAGAGCAACGCAACAGAAGCCTCACTCCTACAAATTTACCATCATCAAAATCCCCTTAAATTTAAACCCCAAGAAAAGCATGTCCACATAGTATTGATTGCTCTAGTAAATAAAACTGCAGTCTAACCAATTATCAAAACTGTCTGCAGCACTAAATAATTTATGGGTCAGAAGGGGAAGGGGAGAAGAGACAAAACCAACTTGGATGAAAATAGGAACTACATACGCATTTTTGTGAATGCAAGAGGCTTACCCAGTTGCATCAAGGCTCTTGGGCACCAGTTATAAATGCTCTTTAAACCTCAATTCAGGTTAACACAAAGATCTCAAAGAAGTAAATAAAGTAGTTTAAAATTAGTTTAACTCGACTTTTGTCTCATTAGTTTATACTTCACAGTACAGTCTGCAAAACCACTCTGGGCAGCATCCCCGAGAAAAGCATTGCGGGCTCTGCACTAGCTACCGACAGCTTTTAAATCCCTTTACCCCTCAAAGCTGAACAAGGACAGCTGGATTCCTGAAATAAGGACAGCCCAGTAAGTACTGTGCAAATATATCAGATTTATTACTCTTTTATGGAAATAATAACAGACATTCAGGTAGAAACATATTAAATTAATGCAGTCAACAGTTTAAATGCAAAAATAAATATAAAGTCCAGCAGCTCAATGCATCTAAAACAGCTCATTTCTTCTAACGAATAGAAAAGATTTTTTTTTTTTGTCTTTTAAATGGTGAGTTTCATACAATCAAATAGAAACGAAGGTACAAGCGCTTTCTTAGAAAACATCCCGAGCCGGCTGCCCGTCCGGGCGCTCCTGTGCCGGCGGCGGCGCGACTCCCTGCAGCTCAGTCCGTGCCGGGCCCCGCCGAGCCCCGCCGCCCTCAGAGGGCCGAGTCCGAGTCGCTGGAGTCGAGGCTGTTCCGGAGGCGGCAGCTGCCCAGGCGGTCCCGCTGCAGGCAGAGGTTCTGGGTGCTCCGCCGCAGGCACTCCAGCGACTGCAGGAAGGACTTCTTGGCCTTCTCTTCCTCCATGGGGGACACCCCCTCCTCCTCCACCTCCTGGATCTCGTCGAAAGTCACCGGCTGCGTCTTGAAGCGCGACTGCCGCGGCCGCCGCAGCTTGCCCTTGGGAGTCTTGGCGGGGCGGGCGGGCGGCGGGAACTCCTCGGACACGCAGACGAAGTGCGGCATCACCGCCTGGTAGCTGGAGCAGATGCCCATCAGCTCGGCCGGCTTCGCGGCCATCCTGCCGCCCGCGGGAGAGCCCGCCGCGGGGGCCGGGGCCGGCGGAGCGGGGCG